>JABUQX010122635.1:7500-14769 GCA_015478945.1 Trachelipus rathkii | reverse complement strand
GTACTATACCGCCCTTCCTGCCAATCCCCTTTGGAACTATACCCTCCCCATAAAACGCTTTATACACCAACTTCCAAACTCAATCAATCACCATCTCGCCTGCCTCCGTTCTTGGATCATTTCAACTAGTAATTTCATCTATAACTGCAGATTTACCATTCTTTCAACTTTCTCACCCTATCCATTACTTCCTCTTAACTAATAACCTCATCCCAAAAACCTATTCCTTCTTGCCACCATCAAAACCGCAACATTCACTTAAACCTCGATCATTATGTTAATGATTCGTGCAGATTTTCGAGCTGTCTTTCCACACTCCCCTCACATCCATTGTTCATTCAGTTACAAAAGCACCCATCCCTATTCATTATCTAAGCAGATCCCCTTATTCTATTCTTAACCTTTCGCCGCTCCTTCCAGCAAAACTTCCAGAAGAGCTTCCTATTCGCTCATTCATCCTCCTTCCAAACTGTTCTTTTACCTCTTGTTTTCTCCTACGTAAGCACCTTTTAGTATTCTTTTTTATATTTTCAAATTCTCAAGCATCTTTCTTTTGAATCTTCATCATTGCTTTTAGTACATTCAAACCACGCTTCTTTTTACCTTTAACCGCTTTCACAACCTCTTCATTCCACCATTCGCTGTTAACATTATTCTACTTAGCACATCCACACACTTCCTTTGCACTACTAACAATTGCTGCCTTCATTTGCCCCCAGATTTGCCTAACAGTATCAACTTGTTTACACATCAACCGTTTTCTAGCTGAGCGCTCTTTACCTACTTATCCTTAATTATCTTTGCCACGACATTAACTCTTCACTCCGTATTTTACCCCTACTTCCTTTCGAATTCACCTTCTCGTCCAGTCCAACCCCCACAACTTATATTACATTAGAAACAACAAATGATCCGATATCCCATTCCTAAACCCGCTAACTGATTAACATCCAAACACATACTTCAACATCTCCTTTCTTCACCCAACGACTAAACGCAATCATACGTTTCTCACTCCGATACCATCCTCTACCTACACCAACTCTAGTACTCTTATGGATACTCTTTGTGTTTAAAGAAAGTATTACTTACACACGTACCTCTCTCTTCACAGAAACCAATCACCTTCTACCATTCTCATTTTCTCCGCCACCCCATCAAAGACCACGCCATCGTCGATATTATATTATCCCTCCATTGATCACCTATCCAACCATTCAGGTCCCCAAAACTATCAATCTGGAAGCTCCTACTCAACCCATCCAAACCATCATTCAGATTATCCAAAAATCGTACTCTCTCAACGGTTATGCCCTCAGATGGACCATAGTCACAACCACACATACCTGACCTTTTTCAAACTAAATCTAAACCATTAGAATTCTAGGACTCCCACAATCAAAGTCTACCATAGCTTCATACCACAGTTCACTCATAAAAAACTTGCAACTTCCTCTCTGTCCTCTCTCATTCTCTTCACCACACCAGCACGCACGAAGTTTTACCATCACACCACTTAATTCAGCCTTTTCCCTTTTCATCTTTGTTTCCAGTCAGCAGCGAGCAAATCAAATCTTGCCTCTCTAGAATACCATCCATCACCTCTCCTTTCTACCTCAAATTTATTCCTCGAACTCTAATTGTAGCCCAACGCGATTCCACTTCAATTTCCCCGACAGAGTATTCCTGCTAGAAGGTCGTTACGGCCGATCCACGACCTTCTCCGAGGGCCCTGATTAGCATTCCTGGCAAGAAATAGATGTAGTTGGGCAGCCAACCAACTACCACCGCCCCTTAGTCGACGTTCTAACGACGCGCAGGCACATACGATGTGGGAAATTCCTTCTCCCCCGCACACAGGGATATGAGTAATAGGGATGTCTGTAAAGGTGTTATCTAGAAGTGGGGGGTGTACTTTAATCATGTTTATCGATATGTGATAAATGAGTGGTTCTAGCTTAACCTCATATCGGGTGCCCATGTGAGGACTGAAAGTGGTAGTAGAACTCAAGATTCCTCCTCTGCGGCGTCGTCCATCAATCCGATCACCCGGGCACGCTCTTAGAGTCCTCAAATCACATGCTCGCTAGCATACTGCTGAAGAATTGAACGAAAAAGAGAAAGGCCCGCCCATTAAAAAAGGGAGTAATTTCATCGTTCGAGTATGCGTTGTACTCTCCCTCATAATTAATAATTGCTACTTACAATAAGAAAGGTTAAAAAATAATATATATTTTTTTTAATTGGAAAGTTTGCTTGTAAACTTGTGTAAGCATAGCAACCTTGTTGCAAGTCTTGCAAAAAAAACCAATGTCTGAAGATTCTGACATGTTACAAACTAGCATGTTTGATACAACCTACCTTACATTACGTAACTCGCACCCACTTGCGGAAGATCTTGGACAAGTACGAGTGCAAACTTTTCAAGTTGAGCGCTCGCCAAAACTTGTTTCTATATTTGAAACAAATTAAAAATGCTGTGCTGGGTCATATAATGGCGCTTGCACCAATTTGATGTTTCTTCCTCTCTCTCTCATCTCTCTCTCTCTCTCTCGCTCTCTTCTCTCCTCTCTCTCTCTCTCTATATATATATATATATATATATTTATATATGATAGAGATATATACTAATAAATAATATATATATATTATAATATATATATAGTAAATACCCGTGCGACCTACTAATATACTAACGTATACTATAAATACACCACTATTATTAATAAATATCAACGCCGTGCTAATACTTATATATATATACTATATATGGTAATATTTTATAATAAATTATATCTATATAATAATATATATATACGTTTACAATAAACTAGTAGCAACTAGACGCATATCTATACTAATATATATATAAAGTAAATAGCTTATAATAATATATTATATATAAATATTAAGTATTGATATAAATATATATAATATGAATTACCTATATATTCTACAATATATAATATTTAGGAAAAAGTTCTGAGTTCATGACCATAAATAGGACTTTTCTATATAGGATTATTGATCTCAATATATGATAGGAACCTGTTACGTTTGTACGAACTCCATCAGGCCAGTTTTATATTTTTTATTTTTTCTTTTTCACTAAGCCGAAGATACCAAGGGAACCGCAAAAGATGGCAGAGTCCGACTCTCTCGGCCTCCGGGGACAGACAGTGTGTAAGTACCCGATGTCTAGGCTCCGATATTTCCCCCCCCTCCGGGGGTCTCCGGAACCCCCGCTCTTTGTATTTGGGTGTCGCGGGGTTTCCTCCGCCCTTCCCCTACGGGGTATGGAAATCCGTCGCCCCCTTCTGCTCCCCCGTCGACTCGAGCCCCTATTTTGCCGTGTAATTACTTAAACAAATATATATATATATAAAATAATAAATATATATATTATATATATATATATAGTATATAGTGATTATTATATATATATACTATATATATATATATAGTATATATATATATATATATATATTATATTATTCATAATATATATATATTATATATATATATATATATATATATATATATATAATATATATATAATATATAATATATATATATATATATATATATATATATATATATATATATATAGTACTATATATATACTATATAATAGTATATATATATATATAATATATATATATATACTATATATATATATATATATATATATATATAATATATATCATATATATATATTATATATATATATATTAGGACAAAAACTCAAGTACTCAGATAAATGCCAAAAACTCAAGAACGTAAGAACGAAAAAGAGCAACCTTACTGTTCATGAGTCACATTGGTTCTTTGTCTAAAATTCCTCCGCATCAAAATTTAAAAATAAGAATATTTTAAAGATTTATTTTTTTTTTGAAAAAATTTAAAAAATTTAAATTTTCAATAGATTTTCATATATTATATTTTAATAATAAGTTTAATTTATAATAAGTTAAAATTAAAAATTTACTTTTAGATCAAAAAGGTCAATAGGTAGACTTTGTCCATATATATATATATATATATATAATATATATTATATATATAACATATTAATATAATAATATATATATATAATATATATATATAATTTATATATATATATATATTGAAATAAGTTTTGTTTTATTTAATATAAAAAAACTAGTTTCTTTATTTATTTGTTTCCACATAATAATTATGCAATTGGCAACGCTATTTTTATGAGTCAGTGCTGCCAATTTGGAGATATATTTTGATACGTTTTCAAGAGGAGGCCTTGGTTGAAAAAATTCTCAAAATAGACAAAATAAGAATACTGTTTCTTTTACGTTGCCATGACAACCAGTGTTTTGAAAGTATTATAATTACGCTCTCTAGGAGGCACAATTCTAAATCTCCTCAGTTCAATGATGTCTTGGTGAAAAATAATGTGTTCCGGAAGAAGAATAAATGATTTTAATGAAATTAGCGTTCATTGTATACGTTCTAAACCTTATTTTACATAGTAATGAAATAGTATTTGAGAATTATTTCAGCCGATAACTGTTTGCTTTATTTATTTTTTTGTTGAGGAGGCCAGGCCTCCTGTGCTTCCTCTGTAAAAACCCGCGCCGATAGCGTATAGTAGTTTATTAATTATTATTTATATATACTCTATAATATATATATATTATATTATATAATAATTAAATAATTCATAACTATTATAATAATATCATAATCATATATATATAATAATATAATATATATATATTATATATATATGTAAAGTAATTATTAATATCAGTGAGTATGAGGGCCAGTTTGACGTCCACAAACAGCGAGTTTCTCAAAAAGTATTAGAGCTATAGGTCTGAAACTTGGATATAGGTTTAAGTTCAAAACAGATCGCGATATTTTCTAAATCAAAAGGATCTCTGTATTATAAGGGGGTACCTCCCCCGAGAGCGAAGTAGAAATAAACGCTACGCCCCCGTTTGGAGCTTCCGAGTGAGCGGGGATTATGGCTCTGACATTGAGTCTAGGCCGACAGGGTGGACACCTGGCCGGACGCGAGAACGTATGTCTGTGAGATTGTCGTAAAAAAATTGATTCACCAAATGTAGGAATCATTTTGAGCCTCCTTTCAGCGTTTGCCTGCTTGCGGTTCCTGCACTTCGGGTTCAGGCTTCTCAGTTCCGACTCCGATTCCGGTCCGTTCTGCACAGTCTGGATTTATGGAGTTGGCATCGGCACCGGTGCTGGATCCGGTGCGGGGCCGTAAAAATCGAAGTTGTTCGTATGAAGGCTCGAAATTTGGATTCAGAGTTAGAATATCTAGAAACGAGTGGTATTGGAATCTGAGAGTTGCTTCCGGCACCCGTTGCTAAAGCCGCTGCGGTGCTGAGTTAAGATAAAACATTCGCATAACAACATATTTGGTGTGCTCTATATGAAAGTTATCGAATCCGTAGACCTCGAATATATGGTAATAAGACCGAATAGGGGGTGTCTAGGACCCCTCCTCCACAGAGGGGGTCTCTGGTCCCCAAACCTGAAATATTGAACATTAGAACGTACGATAATCTTGGTTTATACATCTTCTCTATGATGTATTCCTACCGATATAGAAAGGGAAAAGAACCAAGAAAAAGCAAGGAAAAATTATAGAAAATAAATAAATAAATAAAACAAAAATCATTTTAAATTAAAAAAATATTAAAAAAAATTTATTTAAAAAAAAGATTAAAAAAACTATTTTTAAATTTTTAAAAAGCTTTATTATACTTTCATACATATAGAAAATATATAAAATAAAAAAAAAGACATATTTATTCTTTTAATGTTAATATCATAATAATAGTATATTACGTATTTATATAGTAAATCAAACAGCGTCCAGAGCCTCCAGACCCTCCAGACCCCCTCCCCACCCTCCCTAGCCTCACAACCCTCCACCACATATATCTATTTGTGATCGCAATGATCCTACCGAACTACTGATTCAGTGTCATATTCTGTTATGACATAACACAAAACTAGTTTATGAATAGATTTTGGTTTTAATAATGTGCTCTTTAAATGGCAGTTTTGTTCTTACTAAAAATTTTACGCTTATTATATTTAGATTATTAAAAATAGGAAAATCGTTATCAATCTGATCAATGAATATATGCTAACGTAACAAAGTTTTCTACAATTCAATAATGCTAACTTGTCAGCATCTGAACTACGATAAATATTGTACTGCTACGAACTAAACTAAAACACTAACGATACCGTAGTATGAATAAACGGATAACCATTTATTGACAAGTTCCAACACGATACACAACAGTAAAGGTAACTAACATGAACGCAGAACGTAACCTACTTACACTCTTTTCTAACATATCACTGATATTTTACATTAACATATAGTAACATTAACCAAAAATTTATCACATCCTGTGTAATTATCGTACAGATCAATGATATATGCTAACGTAAGCAAAGTTCTTCCATACCAATAAAGCAAACATTGCATCATAACTGAACCACGAATATAATGTACACTCACCAAAACCTAACACATCTTAAACATGAATAAACACGTCAACATTAACAAAGTTTCCACACAACTAACTAACTCAGTAAAGTTAATTCTCATTGATACTGCAAGAAACTTTAAGCCTAGCATACACTTTATTCGTCAACATAATCTCTGATATTTTTTCCATTAACATAGCAACATCTTAACCCAAAAATTTATCACAACCGGTGTAGTATTATTCGTACAATCAATGAATATAATTCTTAAATCTGTTAACAAAGTTTTTCACATCAATACGAGCTAAATCATAGCTTCAACTTGTATAACTACGAATATATGTTACACTCACCCAAACCTAAACATCTTAAACCATAAAATAAGCAGATTAACATTAAACAAAGTTCCTATACTTACAACAGTAGCTACCATTGACCGCAGAAGTAACTACTTACATCATTTTCTAACATACTCCATGATCTCTTTTAACATTAACAATAGTAAATACATTTAAACTCATTACAAAATTATATCACAACCGTATATAATTATCATAGCGATCAAAGGAATATAGGCTAACGTAACTAAAGTTTTTTCCCATCATAAAGCAATGCATTGGATCACACTGAACTACGAAAATATAATGTACACTCAACAAACGCAACACATCGTTAACACCATGAATAAACAGTAACATTAACAAGTTCCATATCTTAACAACAGTTCAGAAGTATACTAAATTGAGCGTAGAACGTACCACT
>JABUQX010122634.1:0-40000 GCA_015478945.1 Trachelipus rathkii | reverse complement strand
ATTGCGGAAGATTTCAAGGAATGTGGGAATGTTAGTACCCGTTGCAAAGGAGAGAGCGTTACCGAAGAGAGGATAAATTTACATATAAACCAATTCCGAGACCGATATTGCTGTATAGATCTAAATGCTGGACAATTAATACGATACAAAAAGGCGAATAGAAGCTGCGGAAAATGAGAGGTGCTATAGACTCCACTCCCGGAGTATCGTTGAGAGAGAGAATGAGAGAAGTGAGTGCGTGGGAAGAGAAACTGGGAGAACCTGTTTTGAAATGCGTGGAGAGAAGAAACCAGTTAAGATGGTATTGACATCTGAAAGAATGAGAGAAAGGGATAGATTGAGAGAGATGATAGATTGGACCAGAAAGGAGAAGACCAGCAGGAGAGCTGGAGAAGAGATGGAGAGAACAGGTGGCGGAAGCTGTACAACGTAGAGCAGAGACGAATTAAGAACCTTAGAGGAGGAACGAGCATTGTAAAGAATATAAATATTGGCGATGATTCTGGAAGAGCTGCACCTGACAGTGATAACCCTAACAAGCAAATGGATGGGTACAAATTATATATATAATAATAATATATATATATAGTATATATTATTATATTATATATACTATATATAATATATATAATATATATATAATATATATATACTATATAATAATATATATGAGAATAACAATAGCATACCTAAGGATGTGCGTGAATCCCCATTGCGATTAGGGCTTCTGCATTCAAAAGATTATTTGCTTTTGCGAAAAGTATTTGGTGAAGTATCAATTTATTTTCCCGCTACTATCTGGGTACAGTAACTCATGAACTTTGTTGAACCACCAAAATACCAAAGCTTCAAATAAACCTATTAAATATATTGTCCAAATATGGAGTCGTCCAGAATGGCCCACAACCTAACCATGATTACAAAGCTACACGCACAGCCAAAAAAAAAAAAAAAAACATAAAAATAACAAAATAAAAACACAAAAAAAAAATAATTTTAAACTTCTCTTGCCCCACTCACAATACGTATAATCTCTCCACAAAAATCTGCATTTTAGCAGTAGCCCAAAGCGCCAAATGATTCTCAGCTACATTGACACTCAGTCATGCTCTATTATCGTTTAGTACATTCCTAAACGTTATTTCTTTCTTCTTGCTCCTTGCCAATGTTCTGTATTTTTTCTTGAATCTTGTTTGTGTTCTGTAAAGTTTTTTATTTTATGTGATTTCTTTATTGTTGTGTTACCAATGGAGAAAATTATTTGCATTTCTTAAATAACAAAAAAAGCTCCTTGTTTCTTAAATAGCTAACAGATAAGATACCGATAATGCTCACTAAGACTGAGAATGCCGCTACAGGGATGATTTTATTTAGTAAATTATTTATATCTTCATTTTCTTTCAATAGTGGGCTCAAGGCGATGGGGGGGGGGGGTGGGGGAGGGGAAGGGGTAAAAGAAGCAGGGATGAAGGGATTGAGAGGAGCGGGAAAGAACAAATAGATTAATTTTATTCTTTCTCATCCTCGTTGCGTTGCCCCAAACCTCCGACACATTCTCCTCGGCTAACATTCAAAAGAACGAGAATATGGAATAACGTATTTCAAATAGTAACAGCCGATCTTTTACTCTCCTCCTCTCCATTTCGGAACCTCTTATCTTCGTCCTCCTCTTCTTCTTTCTATTTTTCTCTACCACTTACCTCTTTCTTTCTACTTCTCTCTACTTTCATACTCTCACACACTCACCTCTTTCTCTCTATTAATAACTGAAGATGTTCCCTTTTAAATATTCTGAAAATATAAATTGCAGTATGATTCATTGTTGTCTTTCTTTCCCCCTTTCTCTTCCATAGTTCCCTTCACATTTTCACTCCTTTATATTTTTCAAGTCTATTCGTTCCTAATTGTGTTTCCTCAAATTTTTTTTTCTCTCTCTCTCTCTTCTCGTTCTCTCTTTTCCTGTCTGTCTCTCTCTCTCTCTCTCTCTTCTCTCTCGTCTCTCGTCCTCCTCTCTCTCCTCCCTCCTCTTTCTCTCTCCTCTCTCTCTCTCTCTCTCCCTCTTCTCTCCTCATTTATCTTCACTCCCGAAAGATAGAGTCTTTACTACTTTTTTAATCCATTGCAAATTTCTATTCTAAACAATTAATCAAAAAAGCACTACTTATTAATCATAAGCATTTAAATTGCTTTAATTCCACGAGGCATTATCTTCGCTTTTCTCCTATCTCGCTTTCAAAAGGGAAAACCAAACTTATTGAAATAAAATTTTAAAACATACACATATCAAAAAAAGTCGTTTTGCCATTCTGGTTATTAGAGACTCCGTTCTTCGAAAGTATATCTGACCATAATTAGAAATCCATTTGTTTCGGGATTACGCTTAACTGTGGTGTGGTCTTCCTCGCCCCAACGGGTAGTATTAAGACAATACCGTTTCTTTTGGAATTGATTATTATGATTGATCGTTTTTCATCTTAAGTAGATATTCAAAAATTGTTAGATCGCTTTGTAATCACCAATGATAACTGGGTGCTGCCAGATATTCAAATAATTTCTTAAATGGAATTACAGTCATTTCATGTATTAGTAGTAGTAGGATTTCTTCAGCTGGCAACATGAACATAAAATGTCGCTTTCAATGACACAGGAAATTGTTACAACAGCACGAACTTGATATGGGGGGGGAGGGAAATATGATCCTGTCACGGTGGAGGATTGGTACGTACAAGGGGGGGAGGAAAAACTTTCATTTTTGGAAATGTTTTTTCTTTTTTTCTTCTTGGTCGCGATTATACTATATGATATCTTCTTGATGATGATTCTATTATTATAATTATATAAATTATATTGATTATATATTATTATTTTTTAATAATATTATTATTATGATAATTATAATTATTTTATTATCATTATTATTATAGTAAAGATTATTTTATGTATTATTATTGATCTTAGTATTACATTATTTATTATATTCATTTGTTGATATACATATGATTCTGTTATTCTTGTGATTATTTGAATAATTAATACAGTTTTAAATGTCTTTATATTATTTATTACTTTATTATTATTTATTTATTATTTACTTATTATTTATTATCTATTTTCATAAATTATATATTTATTATTATTTATTATTATATTAATTTCTATTTATTTATATTTCTTTATTTAATGTATGATGAGTTATTTCTAATCTTGTTATTATAATGAAGATAACGATTAATTTTATTAAATGTATTTATTTATTATATTATATTATTTCTTTAATTTATTTTTTGGTCTTAGTCAGTTTGTAATTTACCTTGATTCTTTATTTCATCTCTGAGTATCAAAGCCGTTTTTATGATATTTGCCTTTCTAGAGGAATTAAACTTGTAGTAATTTTACTGTGTCTCGTCGTATTTTCTCGTTTCTAATATTTCTCATAGAAAATAAATAAAAAAATTGCTACAAAAAAACATAATAAAATAACATAATATATAATAAAATAAGAGGAAAAAAAATTCATAAAATAAAAAAAAAATTATAAACAACAAAAAACAATAAAAAAATATATACGAAACATTAATATAATTAAATCCATCAGGTTTTAATATGGAGATAAAGGAATGAAAAAAAAATGGTAATCTTCAGAAGAGCTATATGAATAGAACTACCTACTGCATAGGTTATGATACTACGAATATATATGAAAGCGAACAACGCCATTGTAGAAAACATTAAGATTTAGGTTGTCTCATGTAAAAAGAAAAGACAATCTGAGTAAAGTCTTTTGTGTATATTGGAGAAGTTTGCTAAGAAAGGCGAACCACAACAAAGAGTCCGAGCAACGCAACGCATGGGAATGCTAAAAAATGTATTTTTTTTAACAGGTATTCAAATTTGAAATATTTTTTTGTTGTACAGTGTATAAAGAATATATTTTTAGAGAGATACTTAGAGGACAGATTGCAAGCATATCATATGAATAAGATATGAAATGGTATGGAATTTATTTATAAGATAAATAAATAGAATATTGAAATTAAATTAAATAGGTGATATTGAAATGAAGAACAAATGTATTCCAGAGAAATGATCTCAAGACAGGTTCTACAAGGCTGCGCATCCAACAAGATGAAAAGGTTAAAAGTTGGCAGTCAAAACCAATTCACCAGTGTAGGGTACTTTCAGTATGGTACTATCTCGGAAAAACAAGTTTTCAGAAGGATACCAGTAAGGACACAGGCACTCCTATCTATATATATAATATATATATTATTATATATACTATATTTATATACTAGTACCGATATCGCCCGTATGACACGAAGTTATTGCTAAGGCATGCGCCCTACTTAAGACCAACTTGAGTCTAATTACCGTATATCCAATAGTATATATATTATACTCTACCCTCAATGAATTATATTTAAAATTTCGTTGATAAACTTATAAAATTTATTTCCCTTATATATTAAATAAATAATTTCGGATATTTTCACTATCAACTCTTAGATAGACTGATACTACACGATCAAAGAAGAAAATCTTAAAATCGAAGAAATAATTATTAATCATATATATATTATAATGTATAACTTAATGATTACAAAGAAAATCAATAGTTTATGTCAGATTTAGTATGGTACAGATTGAAGACAAAAACCACTACAGATATGGCTTTGCATTTTGTAACTAGCCGGTTGATTTTATTTATATGTCATATTTACTAATGCGATATATGCACTAATTGAAATCCGAAATAGAGTAGTCATATGATGGTATTCGATTGATATAGTCTAACTTATATCCCTTTATAATAATGAATGAGTCAAGAAACTATGAATATACCGCGCAGAATATATTTACATTCTATATCCAATTATTTGCCTCTGGCCACAGGGAAACACAGTTTGAAAATTTTTTCTCTTAAGCTATTTTATATATATCTTCTCTTGTTTTTGCTGATTTTTTTTTTAGAGGAGGCAAATCTAGAAACAAATTAAAACTACCAAAAAAAATTATTAAACTTTAACTAAAAAATTTACCAAAAACAAAAGATTATTCGAAGGCTGCAACAGACTTATCTTCTAAAGTGGATTGTTTTTTTTCTTTGAGTTTTTTACAGCAAAATTTTGCGCCTTTTCTAAACAGTATTCAGTATTTTTTTGTTACAGAGATGTCTCTGATTTTATTTATGATTTAAAAATTCTCTTCGACTATGCTCGGTCCGTTCTTTTATGCCTTTGTTATCGCTTTTCTATTGTCATATACGTACGCATTCACAACTTAATACTCTATATTAGAGAAGTAGATCTGTATATTTTAGATACTAGTTGTTTGGATGCTTTTTGTTAATTTTTCTCTCTCCGAATGTTTGTATTTGTCAAAATTATTTAAAGCTGTTATTGAGACAATAGAGATGAGAAATATTCTTACAAGATTATCTTTTGTTTTGCTTTCTAATTCTGAATAATATGACATAACTTTATTTTTGTAATATACATATTAAGGTAATAAAACAGTGAGACAGAAAAACTTGGTTAGGGAGTATATATATTATGTACATTTATATTTTAATTAGAATAGAAGATAAGATTTTATTTCTTGGAAAATCTTGTTTAATACAAACTCCTTTGATACTTTAAATCCTTCAGAAACGATCGAGAATTTTACTTCGATAAAAAAAGAAACGAACACATATAGCCTGAATCGAAAGTATTAGTATAAGTTTCTGTTGATATTATATTTATCTGAAATTGATATGTCGAGAATGTATGAAGCTTATATTCTTAATATACATATCTTTACCTATTACGTGCCTGAAAGCCTTATAACTTTATATATTTAACATCTATTTAACTAATTATGATATTACAGTAAGTATTTTTAGGGTCTTTGCATTTTGAGATCATGATCTTTAGAGTTTATCATATATTTAATATTTATGAGGTTTTATTATTTATAGAAACATCTTAAAGTTCCAAGAGACCTGCCTGCGCCTATATGAATAGATAGATAATGTACCTCGAAAGAATATTTAACTTTCAATATTACATCATTCCTATTAATACTTACCTGAATTCTTCACTGTGAGTAATCGTGACACACCATAATTATTATATTGAATAAATTAATTCATTGATATTTTGCCAAATTATATATATGTACATTGTAATTTCAATTAGAAATATTCTAATGAAAAACCTGGAATTCAAAATTTACGGAACAAGAAAATGAATGAATTCAACTCATAATAATAATATATTACTTAATTATTCTTATATAAATTTGACAAATTTTACTTAATTAAATTCAAGATTGTAATCATTTGATAATTTATCAGTTCATTTTTAATCAATTATTAAGTCATTAATGTGAAAATATGATATGTGCATAGAACTTATGTAAATAACTGTGTTATATTCCGAAATGTGAATGTTTACTTATGATAAAATAGAGTATATAAGGTGGTGAAAATATTATATATAATTTTACATAATCTTGATAAGATTATTATTCAAACTAATTCACTAAGATATATGCCAAAGGATATATAATGATACTAGTATGTATATAGGATAAAATAACCAGTAATGTAATTGATAGTTTTACGATGATTCTATTTAAATGTTACATCAAGCATTTAGAATTTAAATTTACTTTGATTATGAAGCTTAGTATAATGAAATGGTATTGACAGTATTGGAAAAAACAATCTGGTATATTAGAGTGATATTTTAATGAATCCAGCAAAACCTTAATCCTAAACTCAACATTAATCTTAACTCTAAATCACTAAATATTATTATTTTTTTTTATTAAAGTGATATGTATCTAATTACGCATTTGACCTTTTCATATCATTTATTATTGACAGTATCAAAATTTATTCAACATATTAATCTAATGAAGAAAGTTATGTAGAATAGAAAGTGAATACTAATTTTAATATCCAATTATATAGGTACAAAGCTTATGTATAATATTGATTTAGTTTACATACATGTCGCTCTCTGATAATACTCAATAACGAAATTTTCTTAACTTATGTATTATAAAATTCGTAGATGAAAGATTTCTTGGATAATTTATTAACAGACGATTGTATGGGACTATTCATTGGGTACTCAATATTAATTTATTTAATGAGTCTATAATACATATAAATGAATAGGCTGAACAGTTTATTATGTACGCAATTTATCTTTATAAGACAAATACCAGTGTGTTATTTTTATTATTAAATTTGCTTATTAAATATTTTTATTCAAATATTTGATAATGTAAATAATCAAAGTGCTTCATTACTATATATATATATAAATATTAATCATTATAATATTAACTTATAAATTATATATTGTTCAATCATTTAATATATATATATTTTATCAGGTTTTAAGGATAATAATAATAATTTATAAGTAATAAATCTGATAAAAATAATTTATATAATGATAATAATAGTTATTATAAAGAACGACATCATCTGCGTTGGGACATAACATGTATATACTTAATAGGTTAACTTCGATAATAAAATAACATTGTAGATTTGATTAGTATTCATAAATATTTTTATTTAACATTCCTCATCCTAATATAAAATCCTAAAGATAAATAAGCACTTAAAGATGTTTAACATATTTGGTACGTATGTATAAATATTTTATGTGGTTTCTAACATGTTTTGCCTTGTTTACATATTTAAAATATAAATATTAGTGACCCAAATAATGTTTACGTTTTGAAAATTGAATAAATTTTTGATTTATTTAACGATTACATATTTTTAAATAAACTAAACACTAAAACACAATTTTAGCCTTTTATATAGATTTTATATTATTAATTTCAAACAAGTAACGTGAAGTAAACGAAAATTATATATTAAATCAAATATAAAAATGATTAGTATCATATTATCTATATATTTGATTCTTTAAAGTATGATATATTATGGCATGAGTTTATTGTTAATTATGAAATTGTCGAAATTTGCTTTTAACTTTATTGTGAAAGGAAGATTTGTTTTCAATATCTTGTGACCTGTTCTAAAATTTTTATATACCATCTATATTTATAATTAATTATAATGATTAGTATATTTCTTTTATAATTTCTCTGTGATTAATAAAATTTTGGTATCTTAAATGTAATCTAAGGTAAATGTTTAAATCCTAAGATAAAACTTCTATAATTTAAGAATTAATGGTCTTCAACACATAAAATATTTTAAAACTAAGTTGAAGCATAAATAATGAACATCAGTTAATATCAGACAAAGTGCAGGCTTTTTGTTAAATATAATATACATTAATAATATATTATGATAATAAAAAATATGTAATTTTAGTTTTTTTTCTTCTTAATATATTATTGAAGGATTTGTACCACAAAGTTTTCAAGATTATCTTAATAACACTTTTTATCAATATAGGTACACATATATTCAAGAATAATATTTACCTAAGTTAGTTTCGAGGAGATATGATTCAGTGGATAATATTGCATTTTGTATTTTTACCCTATATTCCCCTTCCTAATATTATATTACATTCAGGTAAAACGCATAATTAAACCATGATAATAACCATGCCTATATATGTATATAAGTCATTCAAGTAAACGAAAATTCTCGTCAAGTAAAATCGATCCTATATAGGAGGTCTACAGAATTGGCAACGACTGAACCTTAATCCTTAATATTTATTTTAATGTGTAAAATTCACTACCAAACGCACTTTTTTGACTATAACTATACAGTTATGATTACATCGAAATCGTTATTTCTATAACATGTCTTTTTACTTTTATTAAAAATAGTTATTTATTCTTTACAGTATATAGCTATTATTAGTATTACTTCCCTCCTGTTGCTCCGGAATATGAATCAAGCAGCTTAGATAAATGGCCTGTGAAGGGACAATTCTGTACATCGTGACAATTCATACTTTTATTAACATATCCAATTATATAGATTATGAATCAAATGACTCCTACTAGACATTTAGAACGATATTATAATCTTTACTCAATACTTTTCTTACTTGCTGCTAAGAATTCCCCTCGTTAGGCATCACTATTAATAGCTAACTGTCACTATAATGCATAAACAGCACCCACTGTACAAAATAAAGCTGATAGTGAGAAAGAGAAGTGTGTATAACTTTTTTATTAAGTAGACGCGTGTCTAATTTGGCTGTTTATATTGGCATACGCTGATGAAACAGATGTAAGACCACATCTTAGAAGACCTGGAGAAAGGAAGCTAAGACAGTCGAGAGACTGGATAGACGCATGCGGATGTCTTGTGTCCAAATTTTCGACATGAGGTTAGATCTGCTCGAATATATAAATGCATAGTGATCAATCGACATAGACATCTTTGTGATTAAATAAATGATAAATATCGATCATAACTCAGAAGCGTAATTAAGGTAAAATGTGTGTATGTGTTGTTGCAATACGGGTGTGGAATGTTGGTTGTCTGTTAAATTTGAGGTAAAGGAAAAGCATTTCAGCACAATGAGCAAAAGCTTAGGAGAGGTGATTATATAGTTCGAGCTGTTTACGTGATACAATTAGACGATAGAGAGAAGACATCTCAATAGAAAAGTATATTAGGAAAAAAATAAGATTAATTAATGAAGCAACATTTGTAATCTTTTATTTTTTGCTGAAGTTATAAAGACACATTAGGTTTATGCTTCGTATATAATAAATAAAAAATTATTCAATTTTTAATTAAGAGTTAAAAATAGATTTCAAATTTGATAATGAATATAATTAGTAGTAGAGCCTGAGATGGGAACGTAATACCGAATAACATTAAACTTGAACTAAGATATATAGTCATATAACAAGTTACTGACCTGGCCGAATGAATTAGTCTGTATTCTAAGTAATTATAATTACCATTCGCGATAATTACTATTATAAATTAATTACTACATTGATAGTAGTAGAAAAGAAAATAAGCAAATGAATTTTCCTGATGTGTTTGAAAAAAATAGGATTTAGAATGGGAAACAAGCAACTAAGATCTTTCATGGTTAATTTAAGGGTCAAAAATTCGCTGTACAAAGCTAAAACATGTATCAATAGATTCATCAGAATTTTTTTTTTGTACAGAATATCACCACTCACGGGCCAGGGCCCTTTTTCAAGGAGGGTACATAAAATAATAATAAGAATATCTAAAGATATTTCAGACTTCTTCATTAGTCTTTGATTTTATCTTATTCTTCTTCTTCATTGGAAACCTTTTCCTCTTCATACATGATCATTGAAGAATCTGCATTAACAAACTGATTAGCAGAAGTTTCTTCAACCTCTCCATCTTCTTCGTGCTTCTTCTATTTCTTCATCTTAGCAGACTCCCTTAATGAGCTTTCATTTAATCAAATCTCAAGATTAGTGTTAATATTTTGTGTTTCCACTTTTTCTTCTATCTGTGTTTCTTCTTTTTCTCTTTTTCGGTATTTCCAATTCAGCATCCTGGATCTCTTCTTCAATGATTAAAGAGTCTTATCTCTTCTTTCAATGATTAATTAGTCTTACAAAGCACTCTTTTCTTTTTTCGTATTTTTCTTTCATTGGTGGGTTGTCCTGGTGTGTTTCCTTTCAACGCCATCACTAGCAATGAAAGACATTCAAAACCAGCTAACTTTCTGGAACTCTTCCTTTTCTCTTCATCTCTTATACTATAAAAGAACATCTGACAACATTCAACATTCGTTCAATCACACATGACAGTCGGGATGACCATTAGATATAACATCACCTTAATCGTGACAAACTGTCCGGCTATATGACCTTTTGTCTTAAACGAATGATTTATATATATATGATATATTATATCACTATGTTAATAATATAACTATAATATATATATATAATTATAACTTGATATATATAGTATGATATATTATATATACTTATCATATATATAATCTATATGATATATATATCAATATATATACTATACTATACTAAGAATATATATATATTATATACACTATTACATTAACAGTATATAATAAGAAAATATAGTATGAGCTCATATATCTACCTATATATATATATCATATATATACTATATATATGACTATATTATAATATATTATATATATATTATGCGTATTTACTAACGATAGATTTATTATACTATTACGCAATACGTCTACGGACATTATAGAGTTATCTAATAATATCTAGTATGTATACACGGAGACTATATTATGTTATGAGCCTTCTTGGTTTCTTTAGTCCTCGTCTTCTTGAGTAATTAATTAAACTTCCTTATGTAATTTAAGTCTAAAACTATCTCTCGAACTAAGCTTTTAAATTTTTAATACTTTTCTTGTTATTTAGTTTTTATCATTATCAGAGGGGGCTAATAAGAATGTATTTTTCCAAGGCCCGGGTGATAGTCGTTCTCGCTGTGTGTGGAGGCGTCGCTGTTTAGGATTGAAGCCTGCTCGATTGTGATGAGTTCACATCTGGGGACGCGTACACAAAATTTGCAAAGCATACCCTTGCCACGTCACATGGCTTTTCACTGAGAAACGTATTATTATTATGTTATCTATTACAAACTAATTATTAATGTCATTATTATTTATTATTATTTCATTCATTATTATTCATTTATGTATGTAAATTATTATCTCGCATTGATTATTCATTTCTGTTATGTAATTGGAGTTGATGCATTTTATGATTTCATGATTATGATTGATGATCTGATGTATTTTAAATCTTTGCATTATATTCATTTACTTATATTATTCATTATATTATTCAATGTATTATGTATTATTAATTAATTTTATTAAGTCTCATTATTATTATTATGTATTTTCACATATTAATGTATTTGGTATTATTCATTATTATTAATTATTATTATTATTATTACCTTATTATATTATTATTATTATTTAGTTATGATTATTATTATTATTTTCATTGTTATCATTAGTATTATTTTCATTGTTATTATCATCATTATTTATTTTTTCATTTGTTATTTTCATTATTATTCTTCTCCCTGTTTATTTTACTATTATGATTATCAATTGTTGCAAAATTCCTTTTGGATTCGACGTTATTCAACTGGTACACATTATTAATTATTTTATTATGCAGACGAAAGTCTTATATTTATTTACGTAGGCCTTTTATTTACTTTTGTAGACATGTTAATTAATTATCTTAATCATATAGCCTATTTGTACTTAAATGTTTGAAATTTCATGATTATATTTTGTGATTATGTATTAATTATCCATCAAATTGACAGCCGCTTTTAACTATTCCCATTTGAACACCTAAGTGGTCGAGTAAATACGATAACGAATAATAATAAATATTAATGTATCACGTGACGCCTCAGTCCAGATTATCAACCGCTGAGAACACGTTGGTCTACTATACCTGGCTGAGTGGCACTTGACATCCCGTACGGATGACGACTCAACACCTCTGGCCCCCAGACCAGTAGTATATGCGGCCTTACAGCACAAATTGGCAGAGGGCCACAATTAGATTACCTATCAGGCAGCTGGCACCTGATCGCGTCATATACACTACCAACGCATTACGCTACCACCTCTGAAGCAAGTACAGGCGGTCGTACACACTACCTGCACTTCGTTGACACTTTATTCACCATCGCGGACTCGGAGCATTAATCAGAGAGTGTACGTAGGATATACTCAGCAAGCTGCAGAGTACACCTCCTGCTAACAGCTTCAGCCTTCTCAATGAAGTAACAAAGTCCTCACCTCACATCACAGCGAATAGGCTATCTACTAGCGATCAGTAGCAGACGACAGCCTACATACTACTAGCGGACTCGCATATCTCGCAAGAACATCTCTTAGGACCAGAAAACCTGAACAACTGCTCGACCTTAAATTAGAGATGCATAGCAGCACAGGTGACACTTCAGAAATAAGATATTACATTATTCGGGATTCTAAACGACAACTAAACGGCTACGATATGGAACGACGGCGCTCACGACATCGGTCACACAGAAAGGCCATAGACATCGCCGAATCGAGCTACTTCTGCACTATGAATACACTCTACCTGTAATTCGCCGCACGCCCATCGAACAACATATGCTGCTTGGCTGCTCGCACTGCGCAGAGCACTCTACACCATCAGTCAGCCAGTAGACATCACATAATTAAAATTATAATAATTTTAATAAAAAATGTAATTAAATAAAATTAAAATTGATTTAAATATATAATAAATTAAATAAATTGATATAATTAACGTTAAATTAAAAACATTTAAAAAATTAAATAATAATGGTGATTTCAACATTTTTGATTTATTCCGTATAATAAAAAATAAAAATTGTTAAAAATGATTGTTCAATATATTTAAATATTTTTTTTTTAGTTTTAATTTTGTATATATAAAAAAAAAGCTAAAATAAAAGAATTAAATTTACATTTTATTTCCCCATTCAAAAAAAAAAAGATGAGTTTTTTTTTGAATTTTTTTTTTATTATTTAATTTTTAATTTCTAAAAAAATTTTAATTCTGAAGTTTTTTTTTTATAAAAAAAAATACATAAAAAAAAAAAAAAAATATCTCTCAACCATTTCCAAATCGATACGCGCTCTTTCCTGCCACAAGGCACCCACCAAAGTTGGGGGAGTTCTGTCCAATATACGATTAGTTAAGAGCTGACATGAACTGACCGATACGCGTCACTTGAAAGTGTTTAGGTCATTCATGTGTATTTAAAATCTTCTATGCAAGTGTGCATTGATCATTGTACACAACAAGTTTGTGTACGCGTGAGTGCATGCTTGAGAGATCGTGTCACACTCAAGTAGTTGAGGAAAGTTTCATTGGTCATCAAAATTTAAAACTAAAAAAAAAAAAAAATCAAGAATCCTTGAAATTTATTTATTGTTAATAATAGTAATGTTTTTTATACCATGTCAGTGCCTCAGAGTGCCAATTTTACCTTGTAACCAAATGCATATGCAATTTTACCATCTTCAAATTGTCACTCTTAATTAAGATAAGAATCTTATGCGGACGAGCGATTCCGGCTTGGACCCGGGGCGACAGAAACTAGATAGACCGATATACTAGGACAAGAGATTAAATATATATAATATATTACTATAAAATAATATATATATATATAAGTAGATATACTATATATACTATATATTATATAGACTATAGGTAATAATATATATTATATATATATATACTATGATCATAGATTATAAATATATACTATATAATGAATGAAAAGAGGCCCTTGGTGTTATACCCTTGCCCGGTCGTATGTCAGTCGATAGACATGACTTACGCCGTACCTACCCATATTATACTATAATATACTTGTTTATTGGTATAGTAGATATATATATATCTCAGTATATAATACTAATATATCACGATTTATATATAATATATTATATAGTAAATAAGTAAATAGAAAGAGTAACTAATAATAGTATATATATATATATATAACTAGTTATTATATATATATTATATATATATATATAATATATAATATATTGATATATATATACGATATATATTATATATATATTACTACTATAATATATCTATGAATATATATATATAATAATAATATATATATTATATACTTATATTGATAATATACTTACTGGACCTTTGTCAAATATAGTCGAAATCCAAAATTTAACAACAAAAGCACTTCAGGGTAGTTACCTAACCGCAACAAACTGGTTCGCTAGTTTTCCATTTCTCCGTTGGAATGTCTTTGAACAGCTTTACTAAAATTACAAACTGTGTGTACTTAGGAATACTGGTATTTTGGGGGATAGGAAAGGTGTGAAAATTTTGTTTTCGAGAAGTGGCCAAACAATGGGGTGCAGGGTCACGTGGACTGTTGTTACGAGTATCCTTTAAATAAAACAAAACGAAAACAACAAACAAAAAAATATGAAAAATGATATTTGAAATTTTAATGAAGAAGATTTATTGATGATGTAAAATTTTATTTATTATTTTTGGAATTGGGGTTGGGGTTTTAGTGGGGTTTAAACCCGCAAACACTAGTGAAAATTTTAAGGATTGATATTTATACTTAAAACAAAATTTTTTTCTCTTATAGAATGGAATTACAAATGTTTTATTTACAAATGACTTCATAGTTCCCCATTATTATATATAACATATATTATATATATATATATATATATGTATAGGTTAAAGATAATATAATATATATATATATATATATATATATATATATATATATATAATGATAGTATAGTATTATAATATTTATATAATATAATATTAATATATATAGGTATATATATATACTATAATATATATATGTAGGTGTGTGTGTAATGTGTGTGTGTTGTGTGTGTGTCACCAAAATAAATGATTAAGATTCTTGTCGATATATAATGGTATTTTGCGCAAAAGAAAATAAATTCGCGCAGAATAGGATAAAATATCGAAAAAAGAAGAGATTGAACGAGATACGAGCTGGAGTAAATGAAACGGTTTAAAAAACAAAAAAAAAAGGAAAACACATTAAGGAAGAACCTTTTCAAAATAACATCTGACGAGAAGCTTCGAGACGAACAAAACAATGGACAAAAACACTGTTAAGGTAAACGGAAAAGTCCACAATGTATACGTTAGAAGAAAGTGACGCAACATGCTTTAAAAATGGATTCATAATTCGAAAACTGAGTAAAACTACGCTTATGTTCTAGAGGAGCGAAGTTTCGAATTTTTTAGGAGGGGCTTTTAGAGAGGGAGGATATAGTATTTTTGATGAGGAGATGTGGAGAATGAAGGAGAAGAGAAAATAAAAGAAAATATGTGTTCGAATAATGATGTTATTATTTAATTTGTAAACTTACTGATATAGATATGGCGGTATTTGCTGGATAGGAGCATCGATCTTTTTTTGAGGTCGATTTTTAAATGATTGCCTTCTCTTTCCATCATAGCGGTAATGCTATGGCTAATTAGAGAGACGAATTTATATAGGTAGGAAGCAGATTTGCGGTACACCTTTAGAGACTTAGAAGAGGAACTATATTATATAGTATATATATATATATGAGAATAGAAGTAAGATAATAGATATATATATTATAAAAGAAAAGAATATATATAAATTGACATTAAGATGTTTATCTTATATATAGACTATATATATAAGATATATGAATATTTATGAATAAATAATACATAATATAAAGACGAAGTAAAAACGTGACCAGTAACAGGTAAATGGAAACCAAAAACACCCCCTTTCCTTGTCCGGAGCCATGATGCCATACCTTCGATCATTACAGAGACGAAAGAGACCCATGGAAGAGAGAGGACCAAGAGTGCCGGAGCTAACCAAAGTATATAGAGTATGGGTCATGGCGGGCGAGAGATATATTGTTTACAAAGTTCGGTAGAAATTTATAGGTGGACCTATAATTGAAGCAAGTAAGATGGCAGTAGATTATGGTGAGAGGTTCCGGAAAAGAAAAAGGGAGAGGTTGTAAAGTGAGGGAATCCGAGGGAAGGGTGGGAGGTAAAGTTTTCATGTTATTGGTGAGTTTAGATATAGAAAAGGCAACAGTTCGGTCTGATGTTAAACGAAGTTATTTACGAGCATGTTAGTAAGTCAGTCTACTAATATATAATTTGTATAATACAAAATTAACTTTTTTAAAGAAATGGGTTCACTTCTTTATACTTTTTGAGCTCCACATTGACTTGTCACTAACATTATTATTATTATTGAATTATTATGAGTGATGGAGATTAATATTATTATTATTTATATATAAAATGTGAAAAAGGCAAAAATGGGGTGAGCAATTTCTAAATTAAAAAGAAAAATAATGATAGGAAAAACGAAAATCTTAAGTAGCAATACTAGTATTATTTATTTATAATACTTATGGGTAACTATATGATAGAGATAGTCAATATATAATAAGCAACAGACTATATATATAGGTTGGGAAAAAATATAATGTCAAGAGAAAATTCCGAATCGACAGACTAATTCATAGGAGTCATATATAGAATAATATAGTTATAGATATAACCTACTCTATATAATAAGAATACTTTATAACTAAAGTAAAAAAAAATAGCAAGTATGGTTTTATATATATAATACTTTCCAATATGGACATATAAGAATAAAGGTATATATATATATATTATATATGATACCATTAAATTGAATTTGAATGTTCAAAGATGATAATGTAGTGTGTTGGAAAATGCATAGATAGGTGAAAATAAAAACATTAACCCAGAAGAACACCACCTAATTGAATTAAGTTTAAATAGCTAATGACGATTATGATTATAGCTTATTTTTTACAAGCAATGAGCTATTAGAACATGATAAGTAGTCAGAAAGGAATCATAAAAAAATAGTCGAAATAAGAGTAAATTAGTATCCGTTAGTCAGACTTACTTTCAAAAAAGCAAAAATGTTCACTTGTAAAATGTTTGAAAGACAAAGTGAACCTCAAGAAATTCAAAAAAGTTAAGATAACTATAGTCACTCAGATTTAGAGCGTAGTAAGTATTAAGAAGTTTTACTTAATCTTCTGTATATAGATTTGAATTAAAAATTTTTGAAAGACCACGAGTTAAGGAGAAAAGTACTATTATTAGAGGTTTGAACAAAGTGTCCTCAACAATAAAGTCAATGGGAAGGAAAAGTCAAAGTGGAAATACAAAGACAATAGTTAATGTAAAACACAAATACTAAATAAGATATTACATTAAGAACATAAAAAAAACAAATGACAAATCTTACAAGTTTTTTTAATTCAGGTAATTTAGATTGTATAAACTATTATAGCAGTTTACAAAAAAGGGCAAGAAGGAGTAGATGGTTCACGGATTTCATTAATATGTAAGTATTCAGTTCTACATTTCACAGCTAAAATAAAGATAAATATAGTTTATAATGTTAATTCTTAGGAAACAACAATGTCACTAATTACTTATGAGAAATACTAAAGCTAAAGAAGTTTAAAAATAGGTAGTGATAGATTTTAAATTCAACTTGTTTTAATTCAGACATAAAATGTGTTAATTTGTGAGAGTAATTAACAATTTAAAGATATGCTATTCAATAATAATGTGTAATAAATTGATAGTCAATAAATAACTATCAAATAAACAATATTAGCCTAAACAATTCAATCAAACATTTTAGGTACTTATAAAAATAAGCAATGTATTTCGATTAGATGGAATTATGGAAATATGATTAAATAAAATGAAATATGATTGGGACGGCAATATCAAAGTTAATACCAGTACACGGTAGATGTGCAAAATGCGCTAGGCATTAAACATATCATTCAAATGCTGCTCCAGCTCATATTCGGTGGACATCAGCACATCTCGTGGCTTGCTCCCCGAAGCGCTATACTTTATAATGGAATGTTCCCAAAATTCAAGTCAAACCCGAAAAATCACTTTCATATGAAAGCAGATATCGAAATATCGTTATATGTTCGTGTTCCAACCATTTGAATATAATATGGTACAGAAAAACATAAATAATTTGGGGAAGTTGTGGGTGACGAAGCAGATCAGTGCCATGTTTTCGAAGTCAGTAACAATACTCCCTCATACAAGGATTATTATATAGTTTATTAAAATAATTAATATGTACGTATTATTATTGAATTTAATAAATATACCTTTATTCTGAGTAAATTTACTTATTATAATTATATAAAAAATTTTAACATTATAATATATCTATTTATTTTAATTAATAATATATTTATTTATTATTTACCATGTATTATATAATTTATTAATTATATATCATTAATATAATTATTTATATAATAATATATATTAATATTATTATTTATATAATATATTATATATATTAAAATATAATTATATATATTATTGAATATAATTAGTTAGATATATATATTATTATTATATTAATATTATTAAGAATGAAATACCTATGTTAGCAGGCGGAGAATAAATTGTAGAGCAAAAACAATAACACTTTTCAATGTGTTTATAGATAAAGGTTATTATTTTATATTATATAGTAAGATATATTATAGAAGAAATTAAATCACACAGGAAATTAGAATAAACCTAGCAAGAGGAAGAAATGACTAGTTGGCAGGAAATGAAAATAGTTATACCTAACAGTCTAATTATATATAAACGGGTGTTTGCAGCGACTCTGAACCGACTTGGTAATAGAATTACTATACCATGCATTTCTCTTCTTAGCTTAACCATTACTATTTGCCAAAGAGAGCTCTACACTGATTAACACGTACTTGTCTCGTTGAAAACTAAACTGAATTACTGATATCAGTTAAGAACCAAATTATCTACTCGAACTCTACGGTATTATGGATTTCCGGCGTTCAACGTTCTCCATAGGTATATATGTTTTGGTTAAGAGGTTGTAAGTGAAATGCATATTTTGGATCAAGAGTTGTATATGTGGTAGATACGTTAGATAAGTAATGGATTTGTGGTGGTAGTGTGAAGATTAAATTGCTTAAAAAAAATATATAGAATAAAATATGTGTACTGTATATGTATAAATATGCATATAATGATAATGAGTGGTATTTATGGTAATGATTTAATGTTATGTTATGTAATGTTTGGTTGTGTTAGGTTAGGGCAATTTTGCCCAGATTGACTCAAAGAGAAGTTTTCAACAAAAATTGATTCAGCGTTCGGCACCTCTGCTGTATTTGAATATATAAAATGTGAGTTTTATGTATGGATCAATAAGTTATTGAACTATTAAAATATAAATAAAATATAATATATATTTAAATTATATTAATAGTATTGTTAATAATAATATAATTGTAAGATGTTATTTAGTAATATTAGTCGTGATAATTACCTTAATTTCAGAGAAACCTTGAGATGCAGTTAAGCCGTCAAAAGGAAAAAAAAGTATTTTGGTTTGCCAGGGGTATTGATAGGCCTCTGAAAAGAAATTATGTAGAGAGTTTCTACCTACTAAGAACCACTGGTGTTAAGACTATTGGCAAGTTTTTGAGTAATTTAGTTTTTTTCTTATATTAAATAAATATCTGGCACAGCTTTGGGTCTTAATTTTAATAACTACTGGTTTAAACTAATGGCTATAGGATTTTTGAGTAAATAGAGCAAAAGAAATAATTTTTATTTATATTTATTTTTTAATAACAAATTATATTAATTAAAATAGTTTAAATATAGTTTTATTATTAGGACGTATGTTGGGGCGTCAGTAATAGGTGATCCAATGAATATCAATTGGCGAATTCAAATGAAATGGGATAAAGGTATTACTGGAATAAGTTCTGTTTAACAAATAATCTTCAATAAACTATATATAGAGCATTTATAATTTTATATAATACATAAAATTTTACTCCTTTACTTGGGACACATTCTTTCAGATCAGTTGTATGATTTTTATCTATTAACAAGTGTTTATGATGTCTCAATGCTCAGCAAGTATGATTGCCCCTAAATTGGGGCGGGCAAAAAAAATGGGACAAGAAAAATCTAACCTTGGAAAACCACAATACGATAGGGAAATAAATGGAATGGGCTCTAAGGTTTGCGTGTTGTTTGAAGCTATTAATAGAAGAAAATCAATTGGGTGAAAATGTAGTATGAATATAGAATTTTTATAAAACTCACTTAGTAGTATTAAGTGAAAATTTGTCTTCTATACTCATTAAGATGCTTTTACTTAGTTAGATCAGCGTGAGCTGTAAATTATTACATCGTTAAGTAAATTTAGATTTTCGCAATTGTAATTAGCAAAAAAATGTTATTAGCGTTTAAGTTGATAGTGCATGTAAATGTACTTAAAAAATTGTCTGGTATGGAATGACCCAAATGGTGAAAACTGCCATAGAGAAAACTCGCAAATTTCTGCAAATAGAGTACCAGAAATACTTTGTATCTTTAAATTTCAGATTTTTAAGACCACCTAATTTAACCTAGGATTATATATGCAATGTGAAACTGGTATGGAATCCTCATATAGACGAAAGTGTCTGAAAACAATGAAGACACCAAGATGCGGGTGGGAAAAAAGGATCGTAACAAGAATTAACCTAGTAGTCAGGTAAGCATAAGAGGGTGCATAATCTAGTAATAAAAGGATATCAGGAGGCGTTTATTTCTACAGGTGATTATAACACATAAGTGTGTCATGTGGGGTTGTATAAGACAGAAGTAGCGTTGTGCCTTTGTATAATTAGAGCATAGAAATAATGGGAAAGGTGGACTATTGCTAGTATAGTTAAACCAACTCGTGAATTAACGGTTCACACTAATATAAGGGGTATAGGTAATATGGAAAAAAATCGTCGTGTTGAAAGCTATTATAACAGAACGTATTAGCTTGCGTATATAGTGGATGGATATTAATAAACAAATATAGGATAGACCATTAAATAGTTATAGATTAAATAAATAATCGCAAAAACACAATTATAGAACTATAGGTATAAGATAGACCTATAATTACGATTAGATAATAATTAGATTATAGATTGAGACTAAATTAGTATAATCATGAGAAAGTTTATACATATGTGTGATAGATTTAATCATTGACGCACTGTGATTCGGTCAGCATAATGTATGATGTATGCAATATAGTAATGGAATTCTAACTCACAACAGATTCTCCCCACATTGCAAACATGCTTAATATGATAGTTTAACTGTCTAGAGTCATTTAAAACATATTGAATAATTTGGCGTAATTCTTTTATAAACATAAGGTGCCAGCTTTATCAGATTAGCTCACCTCTATTCTGTCTTTCACTCTGCTGAGTAACTAGAATTAAATGAATATCTGGTGTCTTAATTAGCGAGTATTTTGCCTAAGGAAGTAAGAAACAATATTGGAGTATAGTCGTAAATGTATGTCTCCATCAAATGCTTCATAATCCCATGCTTCAGTAATGCAAATCCGGTAATGGTTAAATTGTTTAACGTGTCAACTACTACAAACTAGCAAAGTTCTACAATTTTTAGTTTTTTTTTTTAAGGTCATTTAGTATGTATGGCATATATAGGATTTGAATAAATGTGAGTTACTTTATTGAGTTTGGTTATTTCTATATTTTTTTGAAGTTTAATACTTTTCAGCCACTAAGTTAGCTTGCTCAGCGTGTTTATGGCATAACAAGACAAGAAATGTTGTTAGTTAATCTTTTAGTGGTTCAACTAAAACTTGATGACAGGAGAAATTCACAGTATTTTGAGCGAGAAGAAAAAATAATAAAAAATAGTTGACTTGGAAGGTTTAAGATAGCTTCTTTTATCAAATTCTTAGAGAGTTGGAACATTTATAAGAAGTCAAACCTATACCAAGCATATATTTTTTTGTATTACATAAAGTGACGATGTAGGAACAAAGAAACTATTTTGGGAAGTACTTCAGGACTCGTAATCGCTACTAATAATTCGTAGCTAATACCCGATTTATAAAAGCAAGAGTTTCATTATAAATAGAATATATAACAAAAAATATTCTATAGTCATAAAATATAATCATTTTTATTTATAATATTACGAAACTATATCTACAAGATTAATCAAAGTATCACTAAGCTCCCATACTTAAGAGGATTGTTCTGCATTGGATTCAAAGATTGAATGGGGATCTGGCGCTAGATACTAACATAAGAACTTATAAGCTGACTGGGGAGTAAAGGGTGCATGCACAAATTTATTTCTTAAAACTCTATTCATTAATAAAACAGAAGGTGTTATAAAGAAAACGCAAATGACAGCAAGGAGTCGATAAGCTAAAAGCCCAGTCCTCAATATATACCCTCTCACCCCCTTTTATCTAAATCCAACTAGGGGGTGAGAACGTATTTACGGCATGTCATGATCACAAATAGTCCACTTCATGAAAGTGTCTTCCATGGGACTGTGAGCAGGGACCATGTCACTATGGCTACTCTTAGATGGTAGGGCTGAATCCCTATGTGCAGCTCATGGATTAGGAGCACAACCATCGACCTTTTCAAAAAAACCTGTAGACCAACATCACTCTCTTAATGGTTCACCTTTCTAGTCTTGATCCCGGCCACAATACTAACAGAGTTCCTTCTCCTCCAGCATTCCGTATGTGACTACTCGAATCCGATCTTTTATCTTTCAGGTCTCCCCAGCGACAATCATCAAGCCGAAGACTATATAATATTATTTGTAGCTGTTATACAAAACCCACGAATCATCAAATCCTGTTTCCAACTAGAGCCCAATAACTCAATTACTGAAGTTCCTATAACATTCTATGTGCTTTGCTTTCCACACCACAACCATATTTACATTCCACCTGCAGGTATGATATTGAATAATATACCGATTAGTTTAATATATTAAAGATCAAAGATTAAACTGATTATAGATATAATTTATGATTAGGTAAGTATAGAATGTAGTTATTCCAATGATATAGTATTGGGAATAATGTAATATATAAGACGAATTAAGGGTTATATATAAGGATTTTGAAAATCATGAAAACTTATTACTATAATAATTATATATACGCTAAGGATATAGGTATATATGAGTTCCTATTGGTATAGCTATTATTTAAGTGAGCTATAATTAAGGAATATATAAGAAAACACCTTAATTATAAGCTTATAAAAAAAGTAAGAATGTTTAAAATAAGTAGTAGTTAGGGATTAAAATTTCATTATTTATGATTCATAATGTATATTCGATATATTATTATTTAGATATATATATATATATAGGTAAATAGAATAAAAAAGTAATTAAATATGATTTAAATTTCGATAATGAGACTATACGTATAATTGTTAGACTATAGATAGATATCAGTAATACGTTATTTACCTATTGGGATTATAGATAGAGCGTTAGAGAATATAATTATAAACAAATATGATACTGGATACTATACAATACAGAACCTAACAATTCGCACAATTCCCACCCCATATAATAATAGGTTTGGGCTTCTCTTCACACCATTACACAATTAACTAACCAACCCACATTCTTACAAAATCACCCCAAAACAATCTTACAAAACTTACCCCTTCCCCAAACGATTCGTGCTCACCATGACCAGAAAAAAAGTCAACTTGGTCTCCAGGATGTAGAAAAACCGAGAATTAGAACCTTTGAGCACCGAGCACGGCTATGAGTTCATGGAGCCACTACACCCATAAGCGGGATGCGAGATATAGAATTGTTCAGATTTCGATAACTCTGAAAACTCTAAGAATATCCCATTTCAGTGCGACACTTAGATGGTCGAACTAGATACCACTAGGAACACATTATGTCGAGCACTGCCTGCGGGGATGCCCCGCCCTTCGATGGGCCCCTCGCGTTAGTCCACCGGACGCTCTTCAGGTGTATCAGACGGATCGTGTTTCCCTGACCGAGGATATAGAAGGCCCATAAAGCTCAGGAGGGTACGCTGTGCCTGCTGATAGGGTGGTGGTCCCCACTTGCAATGAAGACAATGCCAAACAATCCAATATAAAGTACGTATTGTATATTAGAACTATTTATTGACCATGTAGACATAAAATTTTATCATTTATAATTTATATATAATGATTATATAGATATATTATGCTATAATTAAGTAGAAATATACCTAATTTATAAGATATCTAAAATAATATATATTTATTAATATAATCAACATGAACAATAGTATTATCTATTATTATAGTTACTTGAGAAATATAATAGACTTATTCAACTACCACGCTTATCTCTTCACTATAGTTAAGTGTATAGCTATGCTAGATATTGATGAGTGCGCCAGAGCATCCCGAAAGAGAGATATCACATTAGAAAACTAGAAAACGTGATAACATCTACAGGGGAAAATAAAATAGACAGTGTTTTGAACCATTCAGGATTTTATAATCCAGTAATTAAATCGAGGGAAACTTAAAAAAAGAAATGTCATTGATATCTATATTATATTGATTAAAACACCGTAACTTTAAAAATGAGTTGAGTGATAAGATGTTTAAGAACCTGATAAAAGCACACATTCTGATAGACCTTGAAACCTTGACACAGTTATTACTGATGCGAGAGGCAAAAAAGTTTGCCAAACCGTGTTTTTTAGAAGAATAATGTTATTGTTTGCAATTTGATCATCCTTTTATTATGGTGGAGTTGCAGCCGGCCGGTAGTGGGGAAACAGAGGCGGGGAGCTTTCGTCCCCCACCTCCATGTTCCCTCTCTGTGATAAATGTCCTTACCTGATTAAATTTATATTTTTTATTGAGTCTGAAAGATGAATGTGTAGCCGTAAAGTAACTTTTACCATATTAATATATATATATATAAATTAAAAATATATTATATATATATTATAAATAATATATATATATATATATATATATATATTATATATATTATATATATAATATATATATATTAATATATATATATTATATAATATATATTAATTATATATATTATTATATATATTAATAATATATATATAATTAATATTATATAATAATATATATATAATTAATATTTAATAATATAATATATATTTAATTATAGCGTCGGCGGAGTGACTTGGGTCCCACCTTTATTAGAGTGATGAGTGATTCTAAGTTAACTCACTCTAAATAATAAATAAAATAAATTATTAATTTTTTTTTTTTTTTCACTCATATTAATTCATTTATTCATGATAGTGATTTATTTAGTATCATCTTTAATTCCTAAGAGTAATTTTTATTAGTTTTTAAAAAATATTATATATTACAAAAATGACCCTATCAATTTATGGTTTTTCGACACCTTTTTGAAAAAATGTTTGCGAGTTTTTTTAACTTTATTTTATAAATAATGAAGAAAAATTGTTAATGGATTCTTAAATCATGAATTTTTTCAGATGTATTAACACAGAAGGTGATGTTAGCTTTTAAATTTGCAAGAGAAATTTTGTGTTCAGAACAGGGTATTATTGTCTAAAACACGAAAGGGGGCCAAAAAAATCTAAAAGCTTGGTCCACATTCTCACCTTACAGATGAAAGGACAGATGTCGTAGGACAACAACGGTACCGCTCGAATCCACCAGTTTTTGAAGTTAATTTTACTATATTTATTATGGACATTATTTTATATGAGATGAGTTAATAATTAATTTATAAAGACTGATAAGTAAGTAAGTAATTAGTAATTTAATTTATAAAAATTTATTTAAATAAAGTTAAATGAAAAGTGTTATATTAAAAAATGGTATAGAGAACATTTCCAGTGTCAAATATTTTACGGAGAGGGGTGCAAATCGACCAGCCTATTTAATTATTATGTAAGTTTATTTATTTTTCAATATTTGACTTGATTTCTTTATTATAAACTTTTATTACTTAATTATTGCATAATGAAAAACAACATATATGTTAATATTACACGTGAAAAATTAAAATTAAAATGAATATACATAAAGAGTTGAAGAATATCAAAAAATAATGCCGGATGTCACCCTTCTCTCGAATGCATTCGGCCTTCCGATTCTACTCCTCCGATAAGGGCAGACTGAATGAGCTTGTATTAACTAACTTTTTTAAACAAATCTTTTTATTAATTAGAATCATTATTATTTTTTGTGTGCTGATGACCTACTATAATTTATGGCCATAGTGAATTCTCAGAAAAAAAAAAATTTTCCAAAAAAGTTGTAATATATGAGGGAAAGTCATAATAATTGGGAGAATACGAAAAGGATTTTTAATACATATAATAATCGAAAGTAGATGTCCAAGTCACACCAAAGCCGTCAAGCTAATATTAATAATTAATATAATATTTATAAATTAATAAAATAATAAATATAAATATATATCAAATATTTAAATAATTTATTGTCGACATGAAGAATATCAACTAAATATAATATTAAAATAATATATTCAATATTATATTTATAGTATCTATAATATATTTAAATATGAAAGAAATTATATTATAATTAAATTAATAAATAATATAACACAATATATTAATTGGGGAGCTAGCTGCGAAAAAGTTGTATGGTCTCCGCTCATTACTGAATATATTTTATGCTCTACAAAAATTATTCATAATTATGACATGCCTCAGAATATAGTTTTATAATATTTGTATTGGTGCATATCTTAACCTCCAGATACTGGGGATAAACAAGGACAGATTGATGTATGAATAGATATAATGACCAATCTTAATAAAAAAAATAAATTTTTAAGGTGGCAGTCCAATGATTAATATGAAATAATATCAATTATCATTAAAAAAAAATAAAACAAAAAAAAACAATGTATATTAACTATATAATACTAACTTCACATTTACCATGTATAGTTTTTATAGGCTAGGGTCGTTACTTTTAAGTTTTGGTTAAGATATGTTTGAATTAAAACAATTTAAAATCATTCATCGTAAAATTGATAAATAAAACATAACATTATCCAATAACGCTTCTTAATGCTACCAAGATCATACTCATTTTACTATAATAATTATTAATATAATATATAATTAATATGATATAAATTAATTTATATATAAATATATTATAAATATAAATTTAATAATTATAATATAATATAATATATATATATATATATAATACTAATAATATATTATAACATTATATATATATATATATATATCATAATAATTCATTAACAATTATAAAATTATAATATATATATTGTGTGCTAATAATTAATTAAAAGGAATGTGCAACTATAATATAGAAGTTTAATAGTTCAATAACTCAAAAAAAAAAATATTGATATAATCGAGACTGACATAGCAGAATTATTAAACAGTAACGAGACACTACATCGTGCCTTAAATTAAGGCTCACATGTACTAAGAGATGGTTAGTAGTAATTATTACACAATAAGGACCGTCTAAACAGAATTTTTAATTATCTCTAAATTTTAGACTCTAAATAATATGAAGTAATGAAGAATAAAAAATATATTAAATTTATTTGTCAGTCTCATTAGAGGAAAAAATATTAACAGGCCTCTCATAAGTTTTGTAATATTTTTCTCATAGGTTGTTCTTATTAAAAAGATTTGAATTGGCTTGCACGGAGATCGGAGTTTAAGACTATCCTTTGTTACAGCTTACAATAAGATTTGAGTTATAGTATTACAATTTGTTAAGATATACACAGAGAAATTACTAAGTAAACAAAACATATCATAACTCTAAACTAGTAGGTCCATAAACCGAAGAATCTAAACCTTGGAATGGATCGGCTAAGGCGATAAACCTTACCTTAGCCTAGATCCAATCCATTTAACACATAGAACTAAATATTTGCAAATTTACATTTGAAATAAAAACAAAACTAAATGTTAATGGCATGACACCATATCTACAATAAATTACCCATGTAGAATAAGAGTAGGTCATTGTATATAGGAAAAATTAAATCACGTTTAAAAATAAATTAAGTTTGATTGAGGATTATATCTTTTCTATTTTAACTTTTAATTAAATATTGCATGCTTCAGAAGAAAGAATATAGACCTATGGTAGGCCATTTAACAAAGTAATAGGACAGTAAGAAAGACCCACTTATGAGGGATACCTATCAAAACTTCCAGTCCCATAGTAAAAAAGAACAATTACATCCAAACATAAAGCCTAAATCCAATAAAACCAACGCTAAGATATCTAAGCCTGTTCCCAATATAAACGCATCCACTTATTGATAGGCCTGACGTATTTTATCAAACTAATTTTTTTTTATTCTATTCTTTACTGGAATATAAGTCCTGATATATAATAATTAAGTTACAATTAAAAACTTAAAGAATTAACACTTTAAAATATAGCATAAGTAGAGCTTATCCTAGAGTAAACGTCAATACACGGGCCTAGAATATGTTTGCAGTATATACCATAGATTTCCCCTCAGCACATTCCACACCAACTGAGATAAATATGTTTATTTTTTTAAAGGCATTCTGTTTCGTAAGCACAAATGCAAAAACGAAAACGACTTTAATCTTTTGTACCGTCAGTGTTGTGTTTATAATCCGAAAGGAAGGGTGCTGTGGATTTTAAAAAATATAATTACCAGATACGAATCTCATGGGAGACGAGAATACCTCCATGTTTTTAGTTGAGCAATTCATTATTGCACTGTTTCAATCCCCCCCTCATTTGCGCATGCAGATTTTTAATTTTTTACAATATAAGAGCTCCAATATTTTTTGCGAATAAATGAATACTTAATCTATTCTAAAATATAAATAGATTTGTATAAAATATATTAAATTTCTACCACCACACCTTAATGTAATTAATATAATAAAAAAATTAATATTAAAAACTTTTATAATTGAGGTGGAAGTATATGTATAACACGTAGAAAGAGTATGTCTTTGTAGCAGTTTTCAAATAGCCGAAAAAATCGCGCGCGCGAGTAGCATAAACAAGGAAAAACTTTTATCCAATGGGTACATAAGATCAAGTAACATTTGTAAACTTAATAATTCATATATAAACTATGGTATTTATTTAGTGAGAATAAAGTATTTTTGATTGATTTGATTGAATTTGATTATTTGATTAATTTATATTATTATTATTATATTATTATTATCTCATAGAAGATGAGAAAACTATAAATGGATCCGAAGAACAGGATTCAGTAGCTCTCATAGGTTACGAAAACATTGTAAAATTGATAAATTTATTATTTATTTTTATAAAACGAGGTTAGGTTGATTTTTTTTTGATATTTTGTCAGAAAAAAAAAACTCTAATTTTTATTTTTAATTTAATTTTTTTTTATGTACAATTATGATTATTGTTAAACTTATTATTATTTTAAATATAATATTAGTAGAGAGTAGCTCCTAATTGATTATACCTATAACAATAAGTGAGTTATAGCTAAATATAATTATTATTTAATTTATATTAATTTGTTAAAGAATATATTATTTATTAAATGTTATAATTTTCAGAAATGCTCCTAATTTATATATTTGTATTGAATGCATAGAGGATATATTTACAAATTATAATTTGAATTAGGAAACCACACAGTTAGAAATCTAACAATTTAATTATTATAAGATGAAAATCATAATGAATACATACTTATGCAATGATAAATTAGGTGAATTAAAAATACAAGGATTTAAATTAGTTTAATATTGAGGAAATATAAATCTTGGACATAAAGATAATCTGAAAAAATTCAAATATACACTATTCAAGTTTTAACAAAAGTAATCAGGTTAGATATTATAAAAATGATTTTTTGATTATTTTATTTTCGTATTGCTTGATACCCTAATTTATATATAATTATATATATATATATAGTAAATATTAATATTAATATATTAGTATATAGATATATTAAAGTATAGATAGATATATAGATATATATATATATCATATAATAGAGAAAAGATATAACTATGATTATTATTTTTAGAATATGATTATATAATATATAAAGAATGAATATATAGATATATATATAAATTAATATATATATTAATTATTATATATGCTATGTGAATAGATGGTAGATTGTAGGGTGAGAGATAGAGATGGATAGTGTAATTGTGAATGGCTATGGTATGGAGGATGAATGAGTAGATGGGTAAGGAGTGTATGTGAGGATGTGAGATGGTAGGAGAATGTATCGTATGGAGGGTAGGAGAGAGAGAAGAGTGGAATGAAAATGATAGATGTGTAAGGATGTATGTGATGTAATTGGTATGATAAGTAGGGTATAGATGTATGTAAGATGTGAAGAAAGATGTGAAGATGGATAAGGTAGAGGTAGTGCCGTTGGTGTGTGAAGGTATGTGATAGATGGAGAATGAGGATATGAGGATATGTAGAGAGATGAGTAAGTGATCCAGATGTATGTACTGTATGTATCGTATGTATTGTAATGATGAATGTGAAGAGAGATGAGTAGAGAGTGGGGGTGGGAGTAAAAAAGTACCGCTGATACAAGAGTTTGCTCATAACACACATTAGGTGAGATGAATACCACACCTACAAGCGACCTAACACTACTCAAAAGCGATTATGACAATAATGATTTATTAGTTTATATCATGTAGCATACCATGGAATACTCGGAGACTCGTTTAACAACACAGGCTACAAGATAACTGGAATTAATGATAACTTGTTACGCGATAACATTTATTAGGGCTAATGTATTTATGAGACTCACTGGTGACGTTTTAATTTTTAATGTTACGAATAAGGTTATGGCTTATAGTGAATTGTAATGTATATTTGCTACTCAGACTGAACCTACCGTTTTTCTGTATTACATGTTATCTTATAAACTATAGCTCAATGAAGATATGACAATCTTACATGGAGAATGTCTCATGATATTTAATATTGTTCAAAAAAAATAACATTCACTAAAAAATTTTAATAAGTGATAACACATATTAATCTTAATTTCTATGTCCTACTTCTAGTTCTCGTATGGCAACTATAAGAGTTAAGATACACATGATCAGAAAATTATGAAATAATTTCAATTGACACCTTTATAACGAATATCATATTAATCTTTTAGACATTAAAGAAAACATTAAATCCATTTACCTTATACTATTATCTACTAACTTCACGAATAAAACTGGTTCTATATATAATATTTTATAACAAAGTTCTTTTGTAGTCTATCTTTCATACGATAATGTTATAAAAATCTAACAATTTATCCATTATATTTAATCTAGCCTTACTTCTTTCAAAAATTTTTATATACCATTTGAAACACTTAGAGCTATAAATAATTTATGATTTTCCCTCATTATTTATCATAAATGTTTGAATAAACTAAAGAGTAGTCATTTTAGTGTGATAACAAGATGGGTTAAACAACCACTTTTTAAATTTTAAGTAAACATTATTTGAATAAATTATTGTTGCATTTAAAAGTGAATATTTAAGTTATTTAATTTATTTTCACTTTATGCCATTATGTTAGTTTGCATGTCGAGTAGTATGCTAGGAAACTGAATTTTTAATAAGATTTATATATTGAATGTAAAAAAAAAATAATATTAAATAAATAAATGATTTATGTTCTTTATTCTTATTAATATAAGAATGTTTCTGGAAATTAAAAGAATATTAAATTTTAGCAATATGTTTTATTTATGTCTTATATGAAAAATGTACATATTTAGATTAAATTATATATATAAATCTTCAAATTATATGATTAATAATGAGTGGTTGAAGGAACTCAGATGATCATACATTAATGATATAAGGAGAAGTCCTCAAACTTTTGAAAAGGTAAAAGCAAAGTTTTGTTCTACTCCTATATCAACTCCGATTTATACTTTTTAAGGTTAATCTGAATATAGAAACAGTAGATATTTTGACTCAAAAAATTTATCTATTAAATTTCAGGATTTATTATTATTATTATTATTATTAATTAAAAATCATTAATATTTATTTTATTCTTGGTTGTTTATTTTATTATAAGTAATATTCTGATATATTATATTGTTAAGAACATGCAAGATTAAATTGTTATACCACTTTTTGGTCAGCTAATCTATTCCAATTAAACCATCGACAAATTTTCAGTGCTATTATTGATATAGTTAAATTTTTTTTTAAATAGAGAAACAAAAAATTTTGCTTTTCATATGCTCATAGAAACAGTAACAATATATTGATTGTTGTGTCATTGAAAACCTATCCTTCAAGAGGTTATTAAATGATAAGAAACACTAAAAAAAAATGCTCCTCATGTCCAATAGTGAATGGTGTATATATTGACATAAAAAACAATGTAATTTAATTACTGCTAAGAGGAAAGTTTGCATAAGGGCCCACGAATAATATTAATTCACCTATGATCGTATTAGCAACTTTTAACATCATGCTGTGAGTTCTGACAAACGTATACATTGTAAATGGCTCATGTTGATATCTTATCAAGAAATTATCTTCAGGTTACACAACAGCACGTATATTATTTAATATGAAGACTCTTTTTCTTTTTTAAAAATTATCCTAACAATATTTTAGTTTTTCTTCATTGGATAATTTTTTAAAGTCTTGTTGAAGAATTATAAAAATTATTAAATTATTGTTACATTTTATACGTCATCTCTATTATGGTATTGAACTCATATATTTTATAGATTATTTCCATTATTAAGTACCTAATCATAACCTAACTTAAATATATAAATTATTAAAAATTTAAAACACCTTCTCATAATATGGGGTATTCAGCTTGTGTGAACGCTCTCTTCTGCATAAATTTTATTAGGGAAAATAAAATCAAAGGTAGACATGTTCACGATTCGGAGATACGCGCTGGTGGAAGCTGTTTTTATTTATATGGTAATTATATTGGTATAAATGTGTTAAATAAATATTTAAACATAAGAGTAGGAAAAGTATGATAAAGGATAAGTAGCTAAATATAGATAATGGAATAATAGAAATATTAACTAAACACCCTCCTTAATAATATAACAAAATAAGTATAATCTTTTAAAATTTTTCACGTACAGTGGTAGTTATATAGTTATGATTTGTCTGATAATTTTAATAAATTTATTCAAAGCGTACTTTATATTTGAGGGTAAGGTATTGAAAATCAAAAGCGTTCATCAATGATTTCTAAATATAAGTATATTTATTATTTTTTCAATTTATGGTATAAAAAAATATTTATAAAAATTATCATAATTGGCAGATTTAAACAAAAATGACTTTTTAAAACGATATTCTTATAGAGAGACTAATCCTATATCAAAAAGTTTAGTTTTAGTGAGCGTAATAGAATATGTCATCCCTGATCGTAGGGGCCTAATATATAGATTGTAAGAGTGAGTTTATTATTATATATAAAGATTAATATATATAATATATATATATTAGAATTATTATATATATTTAAATATTATATATTAATATATTTAATGATATAATTATTATATAAATTAATATATATTATATATATATTATATATAATATATATATATATAATATATATATTATATATATATATATATTATATATTATATATAATATTAATAATTATTATTCAGCCTATAATTTAAAAAACTAAATAAAATACTATAACTTAATAATTTATATTGAGAAATGAGTACTTAATGATATTTTATGATTATCTATTGGATACGAGGGCTTGGAGGCATATCATATTGTGCGGATAACATTCAGGCTTCCGCAGGGCCGGATTATGAGACAAGCGGACGATATAACAAGGGTATTTCCATAGCCGATATAATATTTGCCTATACGGACGTGTAACTGATTAGTTTAGGAGAACCCCGGGTTTAATATTACCATCATAGAGGTTTTTTATATGGTAGAATATAATAATTAACCACTAAATAAACTATCAAGTATTATATATTTATATTTTCCTAAATAAAAAAATCAGTAATTAATAATATATTTGTATATGAGCATTATATTATTATATATATTATATATTAATAATTTATTATTTACGTTCTGGAGCGGTATAGTATGTGACCGGCTACCGCCTCTTTAGAAGGGGTGATTCGGTCCACTCTAAAAAAATATTAAAAAATATATAAATATTAAAAAAAAAAATAAAAAATTTATCGATCTAATTTTATAAATGACCACATTTCTTCCTAAACAAGGTATTTATTAGATCATATTTTAATGAATTTGAAAGTTTTTATTATTATTTATTTTAAAAAAATGTAGAAAATTAGTTCCAATAAAATATCCTTCAATAGAACTTCACTTTTAAAAAATGCATTCTCTATTTATTTTAACTTCGTATATAAAATATTGAAAAATTTTAGGATCGATATTTATAATTATTTTATTCAGGATACACTCGAGTTTATGTTAGCTTTAAAATACTGGCAAGTAATATTTTTTTGAATTTTTATCCAAGCAAGTTAATAGTGGGGCAAAATAAAACGGTAGTGAGCCTAAGTATTGGGTGTTTCCGTATAGCCACTCACCGCCGTGATAAAAAATTTGAATGAGGGGGGCTACGTAACCCACTCACATTGGTTTTATCGTAATTAACGTATATTATATTATAATTCTATTATTATATTTTATTATACGACCCTTCAGTCTGAGATTATATGAAAACGTAAAGAGATACAAAGTTAACTTGATAATTAGCGTACTACGAAAAATTTTTCTACACACAAACGCCACCATTGTTTAATAAAAAAAGTCTAGTTTCAAAAAAAAAAGTTTGGTTCAAAAATTTCTCTTGACGGGATAGAGAGGGTTTGGTAATACGGACCACGCTTTGATTCTTATAATTTGCGCCTTTCGATGTTATTTACTTAGGTCTAGATTTGACTATAAAAGTTTTTAATTATCAACAATTATCTAAGAAGAAAAGTATGTATAAATTAGATATAATTATTGAAAAAAGGATCCATGTGTCCTCATTGCCAGATATATAACACGTAATCATAATTACACTTATGAAAATTTTGAAATTAGTGACAGTTAGAAAAGCGAAAAATTTTTAATGAATCACGATTATCAGTACCGGCGAGTCACCCACTTCATATGGATGTTCCGTCTGGTACGACCCCGGTCCACAGAACGTCAGGCTTGACTCGGCTTGATATACCATAGAGACATGATAAGAATTTAAAGAGGACACTGTTTTATTGTGAAAAATAATAGAATATACTAAAAGTAGTTAGTACATGCGGATGCCTTATGTGCTTCCTCGAGAAACAAGTAGATTAGGTGCCAAGCTCGTATATTATGCTACACAAAAGAAAGACAAGGTAGTCCACATTTTTTGCGAGAGAGATGAGTGCATCTAGGGGAGATACGGAAAGACCAAGTTTATACCTTAATGTGAGTTGTGCGCTACGTTCACCCCGCCTCCGGGACGGCTTAATTGAGTAAAATGAAACATTGTAGTAGATGGAGTTGAAGTAAAGAAAATTTACTGCCTTCTGTTGAGATTTACCCACCTACCATGGTGCGAATGAGGTAACAAGTATACCCGATGTCTTTTACTCGAGCGTGAGCCTAGCATTCCGATACCGCGACTGATGGGGGTGGGGATGGATTGGTGGTTTGATTTAATGCAGTCGTAAAGCATCGGGTATAATTGTCCTTCATTCGGCAACATCGGGATGGGTTCAATCCCATGAAGTGGCTCTCTCTTGTGTGTGTGCTAGTAGAGTTTTAGTAATGCGCTTTTCGTTCTGAGTGGATAGTTCTTTCTTTATGTACATAGTCTATAGTTGATAATATCCAAATATTGGTAACATCATATATATATATAATGTTTACTATTATATATATATGAGGTGTATACTATATTATATGAGTTGATTAGTTCTAGAATGTGTCAGCATTTAAGTTGGTGTGTGTGTGTGTGTTGATTGAGTAAACGTGCCTGGACGATGTGTATTATATTATATTATATATAAATATATAATGTATATTTTGAGTGTGTGTTAGTGTGTGTGATGTTTTACATATTAAATTGTATTCTATTTATAATTGTATTGTGAATATTTTTGAAAAAATTCACACACACGCACATATTATATGTGTGTGTGTGTTATTATTGATGATTATAAACATGTATATATGTATATATATTATATAATATCATATATATTATGATTGTGTAGTTGTGTGTGTGTGTGATTGTGTGGGTGTGTGTGTGTGTGTGTTGGTGTGTGTGTTAATTGTGTGTGTGTGTGTGTGTGTGTGTGTGGTTGTGTGTGCTGTGTGTGTGTGTGTGTGTTGTGTGTGTGTGTGTGTTGATTGTGTGTTGTGTGTGTGTTGTGCTTGTGATGTGTGTGGTGTGTGTGTGTGTGTGTGTGTGTGTGTGTGTGTGTGTGTTGTAGGGTCTAATATGTTAAGGATTGACGTATATAGTATATATTTATGTATGTTATTATATATATATATAATATATATAATATAATATATTAGCTGTTGATGTTAGTGTGATGTAACTGATATGTAATATATTATATTTCCATATATAAAGATTAAAAAATTGTGATATATATATATATGTAGTTAGTGTGTATATATATAATACTATATGATATATAATATAAAATATATATATATATAATTATAGTGTGTTAGTATGGATATGTGTGTGATTAGTGTATGTAGGTATGTATTATTATATATATATATATATTTTGTTATATTATCCTTTTTCAACAAGATATCCGCTTACAGTTTCTTATAATGTGTATGTGTGTGTGTATTGTAATAGTTATAATACTATAAATTTATGTATGTGAACATATAGTTATGTGAGGTGTAGTGTGTAATATTATGTGATAGTGTAGTGTGGCTATATATTGATGTGTGTGAATAAGAGAGAGTATGAGAGAGATATATATATATAGATATAGTAGAGATATAATTATCAGGTATTGATGGTGGAGAAATTGTATTGAGTTAATTGATATAAAAATAAAACACAAAATAGATTTTATTAGTGATATTACTATTATGAATAATTATTGATCGAGTATAAGAAATTACTACTTATATGATTAAGCAAGAATGATATGAGATACTAGAATGTCGTTTTTGCTATTACCTAATCTGGTGAATACGATCTGGTATATGACATATTCCTTTTATATATAGACCCCTTAAGGCCAAATTGGAATCTAATATTATAGACGGGATGATCTATTATTCCTACTTCCCCTTTTTTGATGCTGGAATTGAGCCAACAGATGGACAACTTGATTTGTGTCTAATAACTTGTGAATAAATGTATATAGTAAAGTATAGACTCTGGTTCCTCCAACTATACCAGGCTTCGGCAAATTATTGCTGGTGAATCTTGAGGCGTGATGGTCATATACATTAATTTCCAGACCAAGATGTGTTCTAATTTTTTCATGAACTAGTTCAAAAATTGCTTTCTGCTATTTACCTAAAATTATATACATTAACTTGTAGTTTATTAAACCCGAATTTATATAGAATTAGTAATCTAAGGGTATTTTTATAACATTCAAAGTCATCCTAATTATTTCTACTATATAAGCAATCATATCTATATATTGCTGTTATTTGATGGACATTGAAGTTCCCGGTCAGTATCAAGATATTATATTAAGTTAAGAAGGATTGGTCTGGGGCATAATTTATAGAACATTTTTAAGAGGAGGTTGGTGGAATATAGAAATTTATTAGGTTGTATATTTTTTTTATTTATTTTAACTTTTATTGATTGGTATGTGGATGTTTGGTCATTGTTCATAATTAGTTGTAAATGATTTGATGTGATACAAAGCTGAATTTCTTTCGAAATTTTCAGACAGCGCTGAAAGATTTTTTTTAAAAAATGTTTTACAAAAAATGAAAATTCGCTTCATCTTCATTTCAAACATTGGCGAAAATGAAGGAACCATAAACTACGAATCTACGATAGAAGCTTTATCGAAAGGAATTAATTTTAAACGAAAACGAAAGTTTAATTCTAAACACTCTAGCTTCAATGAAGGAGCAGTTGTCGCCACCTTTCAAACAAAGTCAATATAGAAATTAGAAATTAAGATATATGAGATAAATATCTTTTTACTTAGTTATTCCTGACTATCATCAAAGAATCCAAGAGTGAGATATCGTGTATAATATATCCACTACTTTGAGAAATATAAAAAAGTTTAGTCTTCACACACACTGTGATTTTAAATGCACTATTAAAGTTTCCGAGTTAGACGGTAAATAGGCAAGTAAATATCTTATGTAATGAAATACCGACAATAATCTCTAAAGAGAGGTGTGGCATTCAATAAGTACAGCTTAGCATTTATTATGCATATTAAAAAATTGCCAAACTTCATTTCAAAATGCACGCTGAGGTTGATGGATATGTTTTCATGATATTGGTGTTTTCAAACTGCCTCCAAAATATATATCATGAACATTATAACATTATCAATAATAAAGTCTTATAACGAAAGAATTCGATTTGATATAGGCCTCATCATAGAGTTTGAAAGGAACAAACTTCTATACTCTTTCAATATTAGTTTGCATCATATATAGTTCTTCTAAATATTATTCATTAAAGATCTTTTCTTATATATTTCTTTCTACGTCTTGGTTATCCTTAGCAAATATATAATTTCGCTGAAGAATGCAGGACTAATACCAAAGAGTAATTGACAGAAACTAATAATAAAGAGCAAGAAAGAAAGAGTACAACATCGGTATCAAGACGGTAGAGGGAGATTTGACCATGAGAAGCTTATCTACATATTTGGTACTCAGAACACTATCAACATATCTCTATATTTCTCTCCTCACACTCGAGGAAAGGCTTGATTAGTTTTCAAAAAATAAAAGAGTTTAATTCACTGAGTCCCCACAATTCGTTTCTCTGGTTAACAGCAACGTTTAAAAACTGAATTAGACTATGCAAAGTCGACAGGACTTAATTATTAAAATAAACTGTCAAGAAATGTTTAAAAACTGAAAATATTGTGGATTTTGGTTATAGACAACTGAAAGATTGCATACAAAATATTCAAATGCAAGAATGGTAGCATTTTTCCCATCAAGTTTAGAAATTGCACTCCTCTCCAGGCAACCCTCAGTTCGGTCCATAGGTTCTATATTGATTATTTCCTTTAAATTTACTATATGGTTATAGAATTGAGAAAACATGTTTTAAGAACATTTCAAAAATTTCCCAAAAGTGAAATTTTCTCTCCCCAAATTATTTACTAACAGATCCTTCTTCAGTGCCTCCAGTGGGTCAGAGTTTACATAGTTTGTGATCACGATCTCCTGAGGATAATTTTGAGAGTCAGAGTATTTTAATATTAAAATATTTCTGCAAGGATCGCACACAAAGGAAACTCCACAGCATATTCGAGATC
>JABUQX010122633.1:25000-35415 GCA_015478945.1 Trachelipus rathkii | reverse complement strand
ATATATATATATATATATATATATATATATATATATATATATATAGAGATAGGTATATATATATATATATATATATATATATATATATATATATATATATATATATATATATATATATATATATATATATATATATATATATATATATATATATATATATATATATATGACTTGAAAAAAAGCATTTAAATTTTTTAATTCCTTTATAATTAAATTTTTTCATTTTTGTTTTGTGCAGACGCTCATAAGCAGTGACGGTCGAGAAGAAAATAGTTCAAAAGTGAAAAGTAGTTCTAGAAGCAGACGTTCAATGTCAGAAATGTATGGTCAAAGCAGTAAAAAGGATTATGAAAGAAAGCTCGGTTGTAGATTTTGTAATTTGTGTTTTAAAAGCAAAAATGAGTTGAGAAGTCATTTAAAGACACATAACAAAAGATTATTTAAATGTGCTCATTGCGATTATGAATGCAATCATAAAGATTTACTTAAAAGCCATCTGCTAACTCACAGTAATATAAAATTATTTAAGTGTTCTGAGTGCAATTATGAGTGTAATCATAAAGGGAGCTTAAAAGTTCACATACTTACTAAGCATACAAATGTGAAATTATTTAAATGTTCTGAGTGCGACTATGAAAGTAATTGGAAAGGACACTTAGCAAAACATATGCTGAATCATCGAAATGATAAATTATTCAAATGTTCTGAGTGCAGCTATGAAAGTAACGATAAACAAAATTTAAAAAAACATATGGTTAAGCATGGAAATGTCAAAATATTTAAATGTTCCTACTGTAATTATGAATGTAATCATAAAGTAACCTTAAAAACGCACATGCTTAATGAACATCTAAAAATAAAATTATTTAAATGTTCAGAGTGTAACTATGAAAGTAACCATAAAGGACACTTAAAACAGCACGTGTTGAATCATGGAAAAGATAAATTATTTAAATGTAGTGAGTGCAGCTATGAAGGTAACTATAAACAAAATTTAAAAAGCCATATGCTTATGCATAGAAATGTCAAATTATTTAAATGTTCGGAGTGTAATTACGAATGTAATCATAAAGGAACCTTAAAAGTGCACATGCTTAATCAGCACTTAAATATAAAATTATTTAAATGTTCAGAGAGTGCAACTATGAGAAGAAGTAATGGCAAGGATACTAGTAAACACATGCTGAGACATGAAAGGGAAATGGTCCAGGAATGGGGAGGAATAAACAACAAAAAGGAGAATGAAAATATCTATAAAGACAGATATGGGGAGAACAGAAAACAAAAGCATATAAACCAATGGAAGAGTCAAGCGATGGCAAAGCAATATAAAAGTTATAGGGGGAAAGATATATTGATGGAGATAAATCTGTAGAAATATTGAGTTAAGGCTTACTTAAAGCAGAAGAGGAAAGAATGGTAATAGTATCGCAGGATCGCACACTTCGAACAAGATGACACATAAAGCACATTGAAAGAGAAAACATCAGTGATAGATGTAGAATATGTGTGCAGGATACCGAATCCGTTTCTTACATCCTAGCGGGCTGTCAAGTTCTACTGAATCGTCATCTATATACAGAAAAACACAACACCATCTGCAGTCTTATACATTTCAAATTGTGCCAGAAATATAATATCAGATTGAAAGTAAAGAGTTACTGGAAGCATAATCTCGCTGAAATAGAAGAAACGAAGAGGTGTTTTGGTTTTGTATGATTTTGCTATCCAAACTGATATAGCAGTCACCCATAACAGACTTGACATAGTAGTGAAAGATAAGAGGGAACAGAAATGTTATTTAATAGAGGTAGGAGTTCCATTAGACAGTTACTTGGTGTCTTATGAACGTGAAAAAGAATCGAAATATTAAAGATTGAAACGTGAAATAAGAAGAATGTGGGAAATCGATGACATCATAGTGATCCCGATAGTAGTAGGAGCACTGCATGGGAGTAATCAAGAATAGTCTTCTGGAACATCTAAAGAAGCTCCCATTGTCGGTTACCAGCTTAGAATTGAGTAAAATGCTAATTGAGAAGAGCATTGCTCTTCTAAGGCTATAACATAAACGGGATGATCTCATGGTCAAGGTTTGACATCGTTCATTTTTATATCAACCCCATAAATGGGATAAAAAAAAATGAAATGTTTGATTATTTAAATGTTGTGTGTGTGTAGCTATGAATGTAATAGGGAACAAAACTAAAAAAAACATGTGTTTATACATGGAAGAGAAAAGGAAATAAAATATCAAAGGCTCAAACACGAAATTAGAAGAATGTGGAACACCAATAATATCGTGGTGATTCCCATAGTAGTTGGAATGCTGGGTGTAATAAAGAAGTGTCTTGTGAAACATCTGGAGAAGCTCCCAGTATCAGTCAACACATTTGAACTGAACTTAATGATTGTAAGAAAGAGCATTGCAATTTTACATGTGATGGGAAGTGGTTAAAAAAATTTTTATGTCCTTAATGTCAAGGTTTGACTACGAACACCTAAGATCTATTAAATAACCCCTTAAAAGGGAGAATAATAAAAACACAAAAAAAAGAATTTTTTTTTTTTTTAGATGATCTGAGTGTGAGTATGATCGTAATTATAAAACAAGTTTAAAAGCGTACATGCTTAATGAACATGTAAATATAAAATTATTTAAATGTTATTATTGCAACTATGAAACTAATCAGAAAGGACACTTAAAACAACACATGCTGAAACTCATTAAAGACTATATAATTAAAAAACAAATTTGAAGTAGTGGAAGAAGAAACGTATAAACGAATGGAGACCACAAGTAGGGACAAAGGAATATATGAAAGTTACATAGACAAGGAGGAATCAGTGGAGACATTCGCTAGGGGAGACGATTACAAGCGGAAGAAGAAAGCCTAATCAGGGCCGCTTTAGACCGAGCGCTTAGAACAAAATGACACAGAAAACACATTGAAGGAGAGAACATGAGTGACAGATGTAAAATATGTGAACAGGACACCACCGGGAATCCTTGTTTATTATGTCAGAAATATAACATCAGATCGGAAGTGACAAGCTATTGGAAACAATCCCCCTGAAATATAGCAAAATGAAGAGGTACTGTTCGTATACGTTTGTGTCATCCCAACTTATATAAGTCCCTATAACAGACTTGACATTGCAGTAAAGGATAAGAGGGAGCAGAAACGTTTTATAGTAGATGTTGGAGTTCCATTGGAAGAGTCTCGGCCTACGAATGGGAAAAAGAATTAAAATATCAAAGACTAAAACCTGAAATAAGAAGAATCTGTGAAATCGTTTACATAGTAATTATCCCGATAGTGGTAGGATCGCTAGGTGTAGTCAAATAAGTCTTCTAAAACACCTAAAGAAGCCCTCAGTGTCTGTTACAACCTTATAATTGGGCATAATGGTGGTAAGAAAAAGCATTGCTATCCTAAGAGAAAAAATGCTGCAAGTGAGCTTCTTTTTTTTTTTTAAATTTTAGCTGTTATTTTCAACAATTTGAGAAACTTTTAAAATTATAAATATGCTATAATAATAATAATAATAATTATATTATGCTTCATTAATTATTAGTGAGCCTAGTTGCATTTTATTTAAGATTTGTAACATTGGATTGAAATCAGTCGGTGAATGCATCATATTTTCCCATTTTGTTTTCTGTTAATTATTAGTAACTATCTGGCTGTTTTAGATATCTATATATCCTTGCAAGTTTTTGAGCTTTTTCTGACCCAAATCTATTTCAAACTTTTGACCCAACAAGACCAAAAGTAAAGTTTTTGAGCTTTTTCTAACCCAAGTGAATGTAAGGATGCCAAAAAATGGCAAAACCAATCTGGTAACTTTATCTGTGTCTTTTTTTTTCAAATTAATATGCATAATATTCCGCCATTTATCTGGGTTTAACTTTGACAGCAGTGATTCTTAGAACATATGGGCTACGAATACAATTTTATCTTTTAACCTGTAAGTCATTAGTCCACCAAGCTTTTCAGGATAAATTTTTGAATAAATTTATTTAATGATTTCAGTCACTTGAACAATTACGGATTAATTTTAGAATAAGTTTAGTTCGTTACTGAAGGAAAATAAAGTCCGTTACAGAATTGCAGTCCACAGTATAACTGTTGGGATGTGGCTGACTGCAAACTTAAGTTTTAATTAATACTGATGTTTTCTGTTAACCAGCTATCAAAAAAAAAGTATTTTTTTAAAAAAAAAATAAAAATTGCCCAATCCACCAAAGAACTTACTTTTTTTTTTAAAAAAAAAGCCTTTATATATATATATATATATATATATATATATATATATATATATATATATATATATTATATATATATATATATATATATATATATATATATATATATATATATATATATATATATATATATATATATATATATATATATATATATATATATATATATATATATATATATATATATATATATAGAGTAGTTATATATATATATATATATATATATATATGTTTATATATATATATATATATATATATATATATATATATATATATATATATATATATTGATTAAATCATCTAATGTATATATATAGTAATATTATATAAATTTACTTTATATAATGTTACTTCACACCAAAGTTATAATTATTAATTTATGTAAATATGCAATTGTTGTTTTTAATAAGACTTCATCGTAATTGTTTTTATTTTTATCCTGGTAGTACTTAAATTGCAAGAAAAGTTAAGAGGATGAATAAATCAGGAAGAGAAAAACTGAAGGAGGTAGAAGAGATAATAGAGATAGTAGAACTGGATGTCCAAAGTTTTATGGAGAAGAAGAAGAAAATTTTGAAGAATGGAAAGAAAAAGTTAAAACATGGCTATTGATAGAAAAAGAACATGTTAAATATCCAGGATTGGAATTAAAATTGAGATTAGGAGGAGAAGCCTTCGAAACCATTAAGGAAATAAAAAATGATGATCTTATGAAGAAGGGAGGAGAGCAGTCGATAATAGATAAATTGGGGTTAAGATACGGCAAGGACAAGGTGACGGATCAGTTCAATAAAATGAGAGGTTTCTTCAATATTAGGAAGAAAGAGGAAGATATGCGGACATTCGTGGAAAGATTTGGAAGAATGTACAGAGAATGCGAAACGGCTGGAGGAGGGACAATGACAGAAGAAATAAGAGGATATCTTATTCTAGAGAGAACGGGGATAGACGAGGAGAAGAAAGAATTAGTTTTAGCAAGTTGGGGAAAAGAGGCAATTTCATTTGAAACAATAAAATATTTAATAAGAATATTTCCTAAGGAAGAAACAAAATCGAAGAAAGAAAGAAAAGAAGCTGAAGGAGAATGGTGGAATAGATCAGCTAAGGAGGAAAGAATGCAAGGAAGAAAAACCCAATACCCAGCAAAAAGTGTCCAGTAGGAAATTCTGCAGGAACGTACTGGACCAGCGGAAATCATGAAATTTCGCACCGGATCCCGCTGGATTATTTCCAGCTGGATACTTTTCTGGATCGCACTGGGGGGTACCAGCTAGAATTTTCCAGTTAGAAATCCGTACTGGGTCTAGTTGAAAAAAATAATAAAAACCAGTGTGGAAATCCAGTGTGAATTTTCCAGTTATAGATCCCGAAAACCAGTGCGAATTTTCCCGTTATAGATCCAGTGAAATTTCAGTAACAACTTTCCCAGAACATTATTATTATTATTATTATTATTATTATTATTATTATTATTATTATTATTATTATTATTATTATTATTATCCGTTAATGTACCCCACCTTGTCGGGGTGGGGGCTCAGATACCTTTTCCGAATGGTATCTGCGAAGTGGTTGTACGTTTTTATTTTTCGTTGATTTTCCCCCTTTTTGTTGTTCCCCTCCTTTCCATTTATGTTCTTTGTTTCTTATTATTATTATTATTTTTATTATTATTATTATTATTATTTTTATTATTATTATTATTATTATTATTATTCCCGTTCCCCTTACCCTTCTCCTCCGTTTTCTGTACGTACTACCCTACGTATCCCTGATCTCTCTCTTCTGAGAGTCTTCCCATTCCCCTGCTTCCTGGTGGCTACCGGGCTGTTGTCTCTGTGTGTGTCATGGGCCCATCTTGCCCTCCTTCCTACGTGGGTGAGGTACAGGTTAAAAACCGGTTTTTGTTGCCTTTCTCTGGGCCGCCTATTGTAGGGGTCCCGAACCTCCTAACCTGTGAGGGGAGGCTGTCCTGCACTTGGGCGTATAATCTTGGGCTTCTTATCCGTGTGGTGCACGGCTTTTATTTTCCATCTTTGGGACTGGACGCGGAGTTCCGGGGGCTTTCCCGAGGCCACACCCATGGCCCACCCTACGGGGTGGGGTTTCTAGGGGGGAGGTATGTAGCTCTGGGCCTGTGGTGGGCGCGGTTGCTGCAGTTACGCTGCCGGGATTTATGTTTCTATTCATCATTTGTGTTATTGAATTTGTGTTTATTTATTGCGGTGCTGATGTTTTGCAGGAGTATTTTTCATGGGAAGAAAATCTAAAAAGTTTACCGTTTTCCAGAAAGGCGGCAATCACCATCTGGCGGGTCCCCAACCCGTCCCCTCCCTGGCCGTTCCCAGGCCTGCGTCCAGCAGGGGCTTTGACGCCCTTGTTGATGAAATGGTTGGTACTTCACCACCCACCCCTATCGCCCTCGATTCCGGTCCCGTTTCAGGGACTGCCCCGTCTAGACCAGGTGAGGCTGTTGTGGCCTCTCAGAATACCCTTGTCTCTCCGTCTTTACGTTTGCCATTCCAGGAGCCCCTGCGTCAGCGGGGTTCCATTCCTAAACGCCAGTATAAACCAACGCCGACGTTCACGTTCGCCGACCCCCCTCCAGGGGTCCCGGGTCTTGATTCCTACCCGCTTTATTTTTATTTACATTCAACGTCCTCTCGTCCACTGACTTCTGTGAGCCAGCTCGTCCTTAGTGATGCTTTGGAAGCTGCTCTCCAAACTACTGAGCCACAGGCTACGCCAATGAGGAACGGTTCCCTCTTGGTTCGTGCTGCCTCTCGTACCCAGAGCAACGTCCTTGCTTCCCTATCCATCTGGGGAAGATTCCCGTCATTTCTAAACCTGATGATGTCCGTAACACGTCGAAGGGTACCATATATGCGCCGGAGTTCTGTTCCGATGCTTCAATTGACATCCTAACTCATTTACAGGCTCACCACGTGCCTGTCACCGACGTTTATCGGTTCCCTCCACGTAAGGATGACCCCTCCAAGACGAACCCTCGTCTGTTACTTACCTTCTCTGTGCCTTTCCCTCCATCTAAGGTAAAACTTGGTTTTACCATGCACACGGTTCGGACTTATGTGCCCTTCCCGAGAAGGTGTTTCAAGTGCCACAAATTTGGTCACCCCCAGAAATATTGTCGGTCTCCCCAGACCATCTGTCCGACTTGTGGCAGTTCTCTCCACCCGAACTGTACCAGAGATCCTCCATGTTGTCCTAACTGCAAGGGGCCACACCCGGCCTCCTCTGTCCACTGCCCCTTTTTCGCCTTGGAGAAGGAAATCCTGGAGCAGTGTGCCATTCATAAATATGACCGTCGTGAGGCTACCCGCCGGGCGAGGGAGAAGCTGGCTCATCTTCCTCTATCTTATGCTGCGGCGGCGTCCACTCCATCTGCGGTTGCCTCTTCCGTTGCTCATCGCCCCCGTGCGTTGTCTCCGGGGCTTGTTCCGCTTTCACGTTCGACCGTTCGGCCTTCCGTGCCGGTTCCCGGTTCACCTGTTTCGGTGGTTTCTGTGGCTCTGGACAATTGTCCTCCCAACTCTCCCGAGATGGTCCACCGGACCGCTCGTCGCTCTTCGCCGACACACACGACCCTCTCTCACGCTCCTCTCCTTGTAGAGGTCCATGCAGCTCCCAAGGGGATATCTGATTTTGCGACCAGTTCCGCTTCTGAGGTCGATGGCAATCGTCCATGTGCCTCGTCGGAGCCTACCTGTACCGTCTCCCGGAAACGCCCTGCTTCTGTTTCGCTGGGAAACACCGAGTCCCTCTCACGGTTGCGAGTCCGTCCAGCGGCGGATCTTCCTGGACAGACATCCGTACTCGCCGTTTATCAGCCGCGGACTTCTTTGGAAGCAGAAGGATCCCGTTTGTACTGGGGACGGTTTGCCCTGCCTAAACGGGCCTCGCCGCGCTGACAACCCGCGTGGCCGATCTCGGACCAGTGGTCCGCCCTCTGCCCGTTCTGATAATTTCCTACTTACGCCGCCTAAGCCCGCTTCGCTTCAGCACTATTCAAGCGATTCAGAAACTTTTTCGGATGCCACGATGGACTCTTCGGACTACTCTTCTTCCGTGGGGGTGTCACGTGCTGACACTGTTGTCCCACCTGAGGGGAGGTCCGAGGAGGTATCGATTGACACCTCGCCCGCTCGCAGTCTTCCTTCGGGTACACGTGGCACCACTTCGATGTGTGATGAGGGTGGGTTGGCTGCTGTTGGATGCAGGAGGTTGGAGGAGTCTTCCCTTCCTGCCTCTTCCCCTCCACCCACTTTGACTTCGGTCCCGTCGACAGAGCTTTCTGGCTCTACTCGAGCGCGGCCCGCTTCCGAGATTTTAACTGCTGACGCCATACACTTGTCATCCGATGCGTCTCATCTCACTCCCGCCGACACCGTTCCTACTTGTCTTCCTCTTCCATCTTCCCCAGCCTCTGTTAGGGCGCCTCCTGGCAGGACGCGTCCCCCTTCCCGGCTTGCTAGGAAGTCTGAGGGGAGGGATGTTCGAAATGTTGAGTGTGACTTGGCCCGCCTCTTTGGCGAGCCCTCTCCTGTTTGCCCAGGAACCCCTCTCGTAAACAGGGGGGTCCACACATATCCCTGCTGCGTGATCTTCCTCTCCCTCCGGGGTTTGAGGTTCCTGTCGGTGGGTCGTCCGACGGCTCCCGGGACCTTCCGCCTCTAACCTCTGAAAAGTCTGCCACATCCCAAAACATCGTGACTATTGTCACGGATCGACCTGACCAATGATTATTTCCCGTTTATGGCACGTTTCCTCCAATGGAACTGCCGCGGATACTTTGCCAATTACGAAGAGCTGAAGCGATTACTTGTCGATCATCAGCCCTTGGCTGTTTGTTTACAGGAGTTGCAACTTCGTGACCGTGCCCTTTGGCAACCTTCAAGGTACAGGGAGCCCCTTATTTCCCTGAATCGTGGGGCCAGCGACAGGGGTGGGGCAGCGATCCTGCTTCACGAGTCTGTCCCATTTACTCCCATTCCACTCTCTACTCCGCTGCATGCCGTGGCGGCTCGTCTCCATCTTGACACGCCGCTTACGCTGTGCTCGGTGTACCTGGCGCCCAGTTGTAAATATACCAAGAAGGACCTCGTCGCTTTTTTCACGTGTCTCCCACCGCCCATGTTGGTCCTCGGTGACTTTAACCTCCGCCATCCTTTGTGGGGAGACTCTGTTACGTCCCCCAATGCCGATTGGTTGTTGAGTATTTTGCAGGATTTTTCTTTGGGATGTCTCAACACGGGCCTTCCCACCTTTGAACTTTTTGATACAGGCACTTCTTCCTGTGTTGACGTCTCGTTGTGTTCCATCTCGTCTTTAGATCGTTTTGGGTGGGAGAGGTCGTCTTTCCTCTGTGGTAGTGACCACTACCCATATCGTGATACCATCCTTCGGCCCCAGTCCGCAGCTACCACCTTATTCTGGCTGGCGCTATGACAGGGCAGACTGGTCTTCCTTTCATCAGGCCACTTACTTTTCCATCTTTCCTGCAACTAACGTGTTCCCGTCGCCGGCGGATGTATCTACACTTTCAGGAAGTTATCCTTCAGGCGGCGACGGAGCATATACCCTGTTCATCTGGGGACCCGAAATCAACAACCCCCCAGGAACCAGAGTGTGCTCGGCTAATCGTGAAAAGCGTGTAAGTTATAAGCTGCATAAACAGACCCCACACCTTCCAACTTGATTCTGTTTAAGGCTTCGGCGGCCCGCTCCCGGCGTATTAATCGCCGTACGCGGAAACAGTATTTTCGCACATACGCTTCCACCGTTAATTCTTCTACGCCTGTATCATCAGTCCATAAAAAGGTGCGAAAAATTTCCCGAAAACACCATGCTGATCCGCCTATTATCCTCGCTTATGGCCCGCAAACTTCTGATGTCATCTCTGCTCCTGGGTTGTGGCGGACGAGTTGGGATATCACTTCGCGTGCTCCAGTGGCTCCCGTTATCCTGAACCTTTTCGTTCTAGTCGCTTGCGGGTGGAGTTTCCTGATTTTTCTGTTCCGCCTGGTACAGACCTTCCGTACAACCGGCTATTCACCAGGGCCGAGTTCCTAGACGCTCTCAAGCTTTGCGGGGATGGAGCGCCTGGCCCTGACGGCATCTCCTTTCA
>JABUQX010122633.1:17500-20000 GCA_015478945.1 Trachelipus rathkii | reverse complement strand
ATATATATATATATATATATATATATATATATATATATATATATATATATATATATATATATATATATATATATATATATATATATATATATATATATATATATATATATATATATATATATGGGGACAAAGTTACTTAACGCCCACACGGAATGGGAGGTCGGATCAAAAAAAAATTTTCGCAAATAGCATCTATGATACATAAATAGATGTTCTAGGAGCGAAATGAATTTTTTTTTTTTTTTTTTTTTTTTACACCTATGTTCTAGGGGTGAAATTAGGTTAGGTTAAGTCAGGTTAGGTCAGGTCAGGTCAGGAAAAATAAATTAAATTTCGCCCCTAAAACATTATATATCATTGAGGCATTTTTTTTTTTTTTTTTTATCCGACCTCCCGTTCCGTGTGGGTGTTAAGTAACTTTTACCTATATATTGGTAATACTTTACTTTAGAACATGCGTTTGATTAGAGAACTACAAATGTTACACTAAAATTTTTTTTTGTAATTAGTGGACAATTTTAGTTCAGGAAATGTAAAAAAAATAGAAAAGTCTTAAAATAAGATTTCATATTTTTAATAATGTAAATAAATACATTACGAGAGTACGACAATTGCAATAGAAGGAGCGTCAGAGTTGCCAAAAATAGCTTTTTACCCTGCTATGGAGAAAATGTTAATTTTTTTTTATTATTTTTTTTTTAGGGGCCCGAGCTGACGGTGGGACAGAAGGCCCATCGTCCCCCGATAAGGCCGAGAGACCCCGATATTCATTCCATCTTTGCGGTTTACCCTGGGGTATTGGTTTAGTTAAAAAAATCAACTTTTGGCGACTCTGGCGCTCCTTCCATTGCAGTTGTCATACACTCTCGTAATGTATATATTTACATTATTAAAAATATGAAAATCTTATTTTAAGACTTTTCTATTTTTTTTATTACATTTCCTGAGCTAAAATTGTCCACTGATTACCAAAATGTCATTTGTTTTAGGGTAACATTTGTTGTTTTGTAATTAAATGCATGTTCTAAAGTAAAGTTATATATATATATATATATATATATATATATATATATATATATATATATATATATATATATATATAATATATATATATATATATATATATATATATATATATATATATATATATATATATATATATATATATATATATATATATATATATATATATATATATATATATATATATATCAAGTTTGGCATTGATTAAATCAAATTGATTAAATCAATTGATTTTTTTATGAAAAAATCATGATTTTTTTGAATTTTTTTATTTGATTTTTTTAGCAAACTTTTTTTTCTAAATTAATAATTATTCCTAGTTATCACCTGATTAATGATAAGTATATTTCATCTTTAAAATAAGCAAATTCATCAATGTAGTTTCAAATCATTTTCAATAAAGAAATAAATAAAATTAGATTACTCAGATATTATACAGTACATATGTAATTTAAATAACTTAATTAAACTAAATAATATTTATATTTACTAAACTTATTATTAATTAGCTAATAATTTGGATTTACTAATTTTATCCAAATAATTAAAAAGGCAATTTGTGCATAAAAAAATAAAAAAATTGAAAAAATCATTGATTTTTTTATTTTTTTATTTTTTTTAAAAAATATGCCTAGTTGATTCCCGAGGTGTTTGTGGAAATCGGAGAATGCGCCGAAGTGTTAGTGCGGTGTGGAGCACCGCTCTAACACTTCGAGCCATTTTTTTATTTTTCAAGGAATATGTCCCGAGTTTGGTGTTAACTAGTATGTTTAGATGGTCTGCGAATCAATTCCCGGTATTACCGAGTGGATCGGAGCAATCCTTAGTGCATTTGACACCGGTGTTGAGGTGCTCATGTATATTTTTAGGTTTTTAAGTGTTTTCTAGTTAAGGTATCTATTTTAAACTTACTACCGTGGTTGATGAAGGTGCTGCCTGCCTGGGCCCGTGGTTTCACACTGCCACATCCAAGGACTTAGAAGGTTGAAAATGGAGAAGTGAGTAGAAGAGAATGAATGAAATAGAGTATTGAGTTTAAATTAAGTGCCAGAGCACATGAACCGATACCGGAGCCAGACAGGATTTCTGGCTCCAGCTACATATTGAGTCAAAAGAGGTACCTTTATATATGTTTTCTATGGTGTAGAACTCATTTTTGAGGGTTTCAATAATCCCAATTGAGTTTGAGGACCCCCTTGAGGGGGGTCCACATTGAAAAATAAAAGAAAAGCACAGAGAAGGAGGTAATGGAATTTGTTACCAAACAGTTATGTTCATTAGAAACTGTCTTAGCTTCTCATATATTCTTTGGGGCCATCGAAAGTACAGTATCTTGGCACCAGGAAATTCTGTCAAGATCAGTGACCAGGCCTTGCTCAAAATTCGCAAGATCTAGGAGCAATTTATAAAGAGATTAAGATAACTATTCTCATAAAAAACTATTCAAGGAGGGGGTAGGGGACGTAAATAAAACCTA
>JABUQX010122633.1:0-2500 GCA_015478945.1 Trachelipus rathkii | reverse complement strand
ATTCCAATCACCCTTCTGTGAATTTAAGTAAGTGTCGAGTTTTAAAGCAGTGATATTGAAGCAGGAGATTTGAAAACTTCCGAGATGCGTTCTTTTTCTAGGGAGGCGGATCGGACTAGTGGTAGAGCATCCTGTATATTGTCTAACGGCGACGCTGTTGTCGATAGTTCGAGTCCTGGCGCGAGCGAATTTTTTTTCGTCTTATTGCAAATTTGTCGTAAGAAGCATGCTGTGTGTGCCTGTTGGCGTTTCCTGACCTTGTCGGTTGGTCCTGTTACCCATGAGCACCCCTGAAGAATGCCGTGTAGCCCCAGAAGGGGTTCCAACCATCCTTCTATGGATTTTAATAAGTATCGAGTTTCAAAGCAGTGAAATCGAAGCAGGAAACTTAAAAACTGTAACGAAATACCTTTTTTTTTCTGGGGTGTCGGATCTGACTAGTGGTTTAACCTCTTGTACATTGTCTAACAGCGACGCTGTTGTCGATGGTTCGAATCCTGGCGCGAGTGAAATTTTTCTTCGTCTTATTAATGCAAATTTGTCGCAACAAGCATGTTGTGCCCATATTGACGTGGTCTGACTTTGGTTGGTTGCTCCTGTAACACGGGAGCAAACTAGCAGAATGCCGTTTAGCCCCAGCAGGGGTTACAACCACCCTTCTATGGATTTGAATAAATATCGAGTTTCAAAGGAGTGATATCGAAGCAAGAAATTTGAAAACTTCCTAGATGCTTCTTTTTCTGGGGAGGCGGATTGCAATAGTGGTAGAGACTCCTGTACATTGTCAAAAGGCGACGCTGTTGTCGATGGTTCGAGTTCTGGCGCGAGTGAAATTTTTCTTCATCTTATTATTGCAAATTTGTCGCAACAAGCATGTTGTGCCCATGTCGGCGTTATTTGACTTTGGTCGGTTGCTCCTGTAACCCAGGAGCACCCCAGAAGAATGCGTGTAGCCCCAGCAGGGGTTCCAAACCACCCTTCTATGGATTTAAATAAGTATCGATTCAAAGCAGTGATATCGAAGCAGGAAACTTGAAAACTGTAAAGAGATACCTTTTTTTTGTGGTGTCGGATCGGACTAGCTGGAACTTCCTTACATTTGTTCTAACGGTGACGCTGTTGTTGACGGTTCAACCTGGCGCGAGTGAAATTTTTCTTCGTCTTATTATTGCAAATTTATCGCAACAAGCATAATATTCCCATGTCAGCGAGGCCTGACTTTGGTTAGTTGCTCCTGTAACACGGGATCAAACTAGCAGAATGCTGTGTAGCCCCAGTAGGGGGTTAAAAGCACCCTTCTATGGATTTAAATTAGTACCGTTTCAAAGCAGTGATATCGAAGCAGGGGGACTTGAAAAACTGTTCCGAGATTACCTTCTTTTCTGAGTGGCAGATCGGACTAAGTTGGTAGAGCCTCCTGTAACATTGTCTTAACGGAGACCGCTGTTGTCGATGGTTCGAGTCCTGGCGCGAGTGAAATTTTTCATCGTCTTATTATTGCAATTATCGCAACAATCCATCTAATGCCCATGTCGGGCGTGGCTTGACTTTGTTGGTTTGCTCCTGTACACCAGGAGCAACCTATCCAAAATTGCCGTGTAGCCCCGCAGAAGTTCTATATCTATTCTTTATATCTGTACCTTCTTATCCAGATCAATAGTCTCACTACTAATACATTAGCACAGGTAATAGCATACCGTCATGTAAGACCCTGGCACACTCAAGACTTATTCCCCTTTGCATCCACTAAGAATTTAATTCACCAGCCCCTCTCTTTCCATTCACAACTTTCATTACTACATTCTGCATCATCCGTTCCTTTTTCAAATCACACCCAGTCAATCACTTAAATATTTAGAACTCAGACATTATTGTAATCCAGACTCGCTCACCGATCAAACAAATAACTTAGCAACAGACGAACTATCCTCAACTTCTAAAAACCAGGAACCTTACTCTGTTCTACGTAATTACTGTTTCAAACACAACCTCCTAAAATATAACAAAACCTGCACTCACTACTCCTCTCTAACTTAATCCCCTCCAAAGCTTTATTTCAAGAATTTCGCACAACACTAAACTTAATACATCCGCATATAATTAAATTAGGTAGGGCACACCTCCACTAGCTACTAATTCATTACATCCATTACTCTAACACCATCCCTTGCTACCTCACCCCACCTCTGATTCTTTCATAACCCAATATCCAAATATATTTATATAAAATAAGTATAATAATATAAATATAAAATAATATTAAATATTATAATAATATATAATAAATAATATATAAAATAATATATAAAATATATATATATAAAATATATATATAATCATATAATAATATATAAAATAATAAATATATATATATAATATAATATATAATAAATAATATATATAAATATATAATAAAATATAAATAATATATAATATAATAAAAAACTAATATATATATATATTATATATATTATATATATAAATATATTATGATAACGAA
>JABUQX010122632.1:5000-7500 GCA_015478945.1 Trachelipus rathkii | reverse complement strand
AAAAATACAAAAAGATGCAAGAAATGATAAAAATTAAGCAATTTTAAATATATGCAAATGAAAATGTGCAATGAAGATGCAGAATGAGAAACAAATGAAAAGGTGAAACAAATATGCAAGATAAGACGCCTTTGAATAAAATATATATATATAATAATATATATATATATATATATATATATATATATATATATATATATATATATATATATATATATATATATATATATATATATATTATATATATATATATATATATTAATTATATATAAATTAATTATATAAATATATTATATATATATATATATATATATAATATATACTATATATAATATTTTTATATATATATATATTTATTATATATATATATAAGTAATATATATTATATATAGTTATATATATATTATATATATATTTATATATTAATATATATTATTTATATATATATATTATAATAATATATTAATTATTATATATATATATATATATATATATATTATATATATTATAATATATTATATATTATATATATAATATATATATATATACATATATTATATATTATATATATTATATTTTATATATATATTATATTATATATATTATATATATTATTATATTATATTATATATATAATATATATATTAAATTAATATTATTGTTTCCTGTAGATGAACTATGAGGATATTAATGAAAAACTTCAATAAAAACGCCATATATGACACAAATGAAAATTACTTTCAATGTGCTAGAAATATAAATACAATATTTGATTCATCACGTAATATTAAAATATTTATTTTTCTTAGATTCAAAATTTTGATATTTATCTAAATTAAAGAATCAGAAGCAAATCGAATTTTTCAATGACAAATTACATTTAGATAATTTTATCAATACTTCTTAGCCAATTCAAGACAATAAAAGAAACATCTGTGATTAAATTAAATAAATAATTGTCTTCCCTTTCAAATATAACGAACAGAAAATGAAAATGTTGAAAAAATGGAAAATTGGAAAAGAAAGAAAATGAATAAATAAAAAAGAATCGTAAGAGAAGTTCTGTGCAAATGTAATTGGAAAGAATTACATAAGATGGTTCAATCTGAGAGGATATTTTGTGATACACGTCAATTGAGTGGCCCAAATTTAATATAAAATTACATATTTATTATATATATATATATATATATATATATATATATATATATATATATATAATATATATATAATAAATAATAATGTATATAGTTATATATATAGTGAAGTAAAGATAATTATATTATAGGTAATATTAAAATAAATAATTAATAGAAAATATATAAAAATAAGAATCAAAATATTATTCGGATATATCTTAAAATTTATCATTAAAATATAATATATTAATTTTAATAATATATATTAATCATATAATTAATTAAAATTTATATATATATAATAAAAAATTAGTATAACCATGAAAATTAAAATATCTAATTCTTACAAAAATAACATAAAAATTACTTTTAATATATTAAATAATATGAAAATAGTAATAAAAGCAAAATAAATCTAATCAATGTTCTTTATTAATAAATACAAATGTTATTATTATACACATAAATATATAAATTAAAAAATGTGGCATAAAATTATTAATTAGTAAATAATTATATTATATAATATATAATATAATAATATAAAATAATAATAATAAATAATATTATATATTATAATTATATATAATTATATATAATATAAATATAAATAAATATTTATTATATATAAAAATTATGAAATATATCATAAATACATTAAATAAATAATAATTAAATTAATATATATATAAATATAAATAAAATTATAATATAATATATATTAATATTATATAATTAATAACAATTAAATTAAATAATATTAAATAATTAAATTATAATAAATATAATAATATACATTAATAATAATAATTATATTATAATTAATATAATAATAATATAAATAATAATTTATAATAATAATTAATAATTAAATAAATATATAATAATATAATAATTAATATATAATATATATATATTATAATATTAATATATATTAATATATTAAATTAATAATAATATATATATAATATAATAATAATAATAATAATAATTAATAATAATAATATTAATTAATAATAATAATAATAATATAATTAATTATAATAATATTAATAATATAATTATAATAAATTTTAATATAATATATAATAATATATAATTAATAATAATTAATTATAAATAATAATAAACATATATATTAATAGTTAATATAATTAACAAATATTATAGAGATATAAAGCAATGAGCAATACACCGTGGATAATAGATAATATACGTGCTTTTCAATCTAGTAATACGGATGACGAAATTACAGTATTATGAAAAACATATATTTATCTCCAATTATATAATAAATCGTTACTGAAATTGCAGGAGTAGTAAACTCCCGTGAGGTAAGTGGTGTTGAATGTATTAAATAG
>JABUQX010122631.1:60000-64004 GCA_015478945.1 Trachelipus rathkii | reverse complement strand
CCTACACTTACTAAAAATGAATGGCAATGGAGTATTCCACGGTGTTCCGAAGACGTTAAGCTACACACACATGTACGCACCCCACAAACACATATTAAAATAGTAACCTAAAAATCGTCGGTAACCTACCAGCGACGCGTCACACAACATAAACTAGTATTCATCCGTAACTTTAAAACGAAGCGTCATACAACATAGGTTATTAACAATAAATTTCCTTATCGCTTGCTCATCAGCCCTCCGAGTTTTCGCAGAGTTTTGAAATCACCCGTATAATAAATAAATAGATATTTATATATAATAATATAATATATATATTATATATATATTATAATATATATATAATATATATATATAGATATATTATATTATATATAATATATAATATATATAATAATATACATATATATATATATAATATATTAATATATATATATATATATATATATATATATATATAATAATATAAATAATAATATATATATATATATATATAATATTAATAATATATATATATATATCAGTGCGCTTTGGGTAGTAGAGTAGGCAACGCCTACTTGCCTTAGTGAGCCCAAAAAATATTAAAAAGTCAGCATATTATATATATATATATATATATATATATATATATAATAATATATATATATAGATATATAATATATATATAATAATAATATAATATATATATATATATATATAATATTGTTCGAAGGCTAGCTTTAAGATGCCGCATCAATTCTACTTGATTCCTTTTAATAGTACATCATGCAATTATTACTTTCTCTGAGTCGAAAAATAGTTCCTAATGACTAAGTAGCAACTTTGTGGCCTGATGACTCTATAGCAGTCTTTTTTTAAATTAATCCCCATTTTAAATTGCATTAGCAGAAATATAATATTATTAATGATAACATAATACATTAATAATTAACTAATTGATAATTTTATGCTAACTGATCATCTCTTATACCAACTTATTTAATTTCATAATATATTTAAAAATAATTTGGACTCAATCAAAAGTCTGAGGAAAACCGTTGAGTCATTCTCCCTCGCTACTTTGCAGCTGCCTCTGCACCAGTAGCAGTTCTCATGTATTAATGGAATGATTTAGGTGGAGTTCGATTAGTAATAATACGTTTTCATAGTATTATTATATTAATTATACTGATTTGTTTTTTAAATAAAAATTACTTTAGTTATAAATACGAGATATGAATCGTAGTCAATTTAAATCATTAAAAATTACTTAAATTCTTTTTTCGAGTGTGAGGCCTATTGAAATTCAAATATTAGAATATGTGCATACAGTGAGTGATTCATATATGAAACCATTCATTCTCTTGCCATTGTCACTTAATATATATAATATATATTATATATATATATATATATATATATATTATAATATATAAATATATAATTATATATAATAATATAATATATATATATATATATATATATATATATATATAAATACTTCAATGTTCAGATGACAACTTAGGGCATGCTAGGGTAAGAAGAATTGATAAAGAGAGGAATGAACATTAGAGATTGTGTGTGAAGAAAGGTAAATGAGAGAAAAATGGAAAGTATGTGAAGATGTTGTCAGGTGGAAAGAGAATGTAGTCGTTGGTTTAAGCGGATGTATAGTGGCGAGGGTGTTGGGAACCGACCGGCTGCCAAAGAAAAAGTAATTGGTCGGTGAACGAATGTCTAAAGGAGAAAAATGTGAGTTTGGCAGAGCGAGAATAAAGTGCAAATAGAGTGAATGCGGGTTTGTATGGGATGTTCGTGCCACCCCAAGGGATGAACCCTTACATGACGATTTTACCATATGAGGTCCGTCAGTCCCATTGAAGCTCTAGGGTGGATTTCTGTCTGTGACGAGTTCTCACAAATGGTACAGAGGGGGCGGTAAGCTGGGCTTTCTTTTCGACTTTTCATATTCTTCTACTGCTTTCTTTTCCGAGCATGACACGCACCTTACCCCAGTCTTGAAAGAGGAAGATAAAAGAAAGAAAGAAAGAAACGAAAGAAAGAATATATATTATATATATATATTAATATATATATAGTAATAATATATATATATTATATAATATAAATAGATATATATATATATATATATATATATATATATATATATATATATATATAATATATATATATATTATATATATATAAATAATATATACTTATATATATATATATTAGGATGTACCGATACCAGAAAAGGGGCCGATACCGATACCCTAAATTTTTGCCGATACCCGATACCGATACTTTAATTAAATATAATAAAACAAAGTAATAAAGAACATTTGCGTACTGACTAGCAATCAAGATTGCATTCCCTGACAAGCCAAATACTTACTTACATTAATTTCATTATTTGTTGTGCCCAGTATAATATTTTATAAATTAAAATAGTATCTTTAAGAATAATAATCAAATAAATATTAATAAACTATTTTCATTCCAAAATATCCATCCACAGTTCCGTAATATAACAAAGTAGCTAACTAGCTTTATGTTTAACATGATTACAATTTACCATGGAATATTCCTTAACTAGCTACAATGATTAAAAGAATAAAATACATGACAAGAAGAACCTCAATAATCACGCTGAAAAAATAAAATTAAAAAAACAAAAAACAACATGACAAAATAATATACTCCTTTAAGATAAAATAATATCATTCAACACTCAAATGTAAAATTCAACAAATTGTGTGATGCAAAAACATTAAGCGTTCACTAGTATCTGGGGTATGATCGCTGTTATTTGGGGGTTGTTTACCATTTCTACCTACACTATAAATACGCTCGCTCTCGACGAATGAAAGTGGCTGATAATTATTTGCCTCAACACTGATAAAAATGAAAAACCTTGCCCATTTTCATGCCACCGCATGAAAGATTCTCCTTCGTAGCAGCAGTTCGTCATGTTTTCGTAGGCCTCATCTTTTATCCCCTTTTTTTTTTCACAGATTCAAATTTGAATTAATCTTTGCTCCTGATACGTCTCTCATTTTTGACGATGGGTTTCTTGGTGCCTGTGATTCCTTTGAAGGTACGTGAATGTCAAGCATTTCGGTCCATGATGAATTAGTCAAAGTCTAACATATCCCAATCCTCATCTTCAGTAGATTATTTGCTGAAAAGCCACCATCGTCACTCATCAGTGCTCGTTGCCAGGGGTTGCTGCATAAGGCGGCTTCCCTTCTGTTGAAATCTATTTTTTTGTCACAGTGAGCAAGCCCTCGTTATATATTTAAATGCATTCTATGAAGTGAATCACCCGTCGAGTGCCATTCTTGTGGGCGTTTCAGCTAGCTTAAGGAATTCCTTATTAGAACCTTTTATCATTTTTTTTTACTGTTGTCACCCCCGCTCACGGGCAGAACCCTATTCAAAGGAGGGCGTGTGAACGCCTCAAAAATTCATCTAAGCAAATTACGCAGATGAGCACAGACGCAGGCTTTAAAGTGAGGAGATTAAATTGAGTAGGAAAACACAGATTATGAAGAGAATTCCACCAGAACAGATGTAGGCAGGAAAGAACGAAAGCACCGCACGAACTAGTCTGGAGTTGCTAAATATCAACACAAAACTCATGTGCCGAAACAGCTACCCTTGTGCTACGAGGGCGTTCACTAATGGTTGTACGCGAGTGGAAAGTTCCCTCGGGCACTTGCCGCTACAGTAACTATAGAAAAGGGATAAAGCACCAACATCCCGCCGCAAAGATAGAGGTCAAGTGAACTAGAAAGTACAGGACAGTTTTATAAGTGTTTTGGCCTTTGACTCGAACCCTATCAAAAGCCGGGTGAGACCAGAGCCACCCAGATATGAGAGCAGTACTCGCATACAAGGGCGGATGAGACCCTTTGTATAGCGGAGTAACTGAGAAGAGGAAAAAAAGTCTCGCAGTCTAAACAGAACTCCCAGTTTCTTTGAGGCCGCCCTAGCAACCGTTGTGATTTGAGGTTTCCAAT
>JABUQX010122631.1:45000-55000 GCA_015478945.1 Trachelipus rathkii | reverse complement strand
CCCACCACCACCACCCTCACATCCACCAACAATTTAATTGCACCAGCCACTTTCCTGCCATTCACAACTTTCCTACTACACTCTGCATCATCCGTTCCTTTTTCATCCAACATATATCCTAAATATTTAAACTCAGAAGACATTTGTTCTAGCTGCTCACCATCTAACAACTTCACACTGAGGACTGTCCTCACTCACAACCATAACCTTACTCTTATCTACTTTTACTTTCAAACCCCTCCTTTAACACACCCTGCCAAATCTCTCTACCAATCCTCTCTTCAGATTCACCACACAAAACCAAATCATCCTCATATAATAGGTAGGGCACCCTCCACTCACCTCCATTTTCCATCATTCTAACACCATCTCTTTCATAACCCCATCCATATACAAATTGAATAACCAAGGAGACATAACACATCCCTGCCTCACTACGCTATTAATATTAAACCAATCATTATTGACCATTTATTCTTACACACGCTTCACTATCATCATGCATACTTTTGATTCCATTCAGAAGCCTACCAACACCATATATTACTAACACCTGCCATAGAGCTTCCCTATTAATCCTATCATACGCCTGTTGCAAATCCATAAAACCTAAATACAATTTATTCTTCTTCTCCCCCATTTTCTCAATCATTTGTTTCAATGTAAAGATTTGATACACACATCCTCTATCACTCCTACACACACCTTGTTCTTCACCAATAAGTCCTTAAGCACTTGACACACTCTTTCGACTAAAATACGAGCATATATCTTTTCTACAACACTCAATAAACTAATTCCCCTATAATTCCTACAGTTCCCCTTATCTCCCTTACCATTATATAAGGGTACTATTACTCCAATCAATCAGAACTATACCCTCCATAAACGCTTTATTACACAACTTCCAAATCCAATCAATCACCATCTCGCCTCCATTCTTGATCATTTCACCAGTAATTTCATCTATACCTGCAGATTTACCATTCTTCAACTTCCTCACTCTACCCATTACCTCCTTGCTGATGACCTCATCCCCAAAATACCTATTCTTTCTTGCACCATCAAACCCACACACATTCACTATCACCTCTTCATTACTGTTATTATACAGATTTTCGAAGTGTTCTTTCCACACTCCCCTCACATCCATTTCATCAGTTACAAAAGCACCATCCCTATTAATTATTCTAATCAGGTTCCCCTTATTCTCATTCTTAACCTTTCGTGCTTCCTTCCAGAAGAGTTTCCTATTCTCTTGTAAGACGCTATTCATCCTTCTTCCAAACTGTTCATTTACCTCTTCTTTTCTCCTGCGTATGCACCTTTGAGTATTTCTTTTCTCCTCTTTATATAATTCCGAACATCCTTCTTTTGAAACTTCGTAATTGACTTTTAGTACATTCAACCACGCTTATTTTTTACTTTTAACCGCTTGCATCACCTCTTCATTCCACCACTCACTGTTAACATTCTTACTTCATACTTTAGCAAATCCACATACTTCCTTTGCACTTCTATCAACTGCTTCCTTCATTTGCTCCAGATTTGTTGTTTCAACTTCACATTCAAATGATTTACTTGCGAGCGCACTTCGATACTTATCCTTAATACCTTGTTCACTTAGCTTCTTATTCTTAATTCTACCCACTTCCTTCTGTATCACCTTCCTCTCCATCCAAGCCCCCACTAACTTAATTTTACATAGAACAACAAACTGATTCGATAATCCCATTCCTAATCCCCTCACTGATTTAACATTCAACACATACTTCAACATCTCCTTCGTCACCAACACAAAATCAATCAAACTTTTCACTTCAATACCATCTCTACCTACACCAACTCTAGTATACTTATGAATACTCTTGTGTTTAAAGAAAGTATTATTTACACACATCTCTCTCCTCACAGAAATCAATCACCTTCCTACCATTCTCATTTTCTCCTAACACCCCAAAACCACCTCTTATAACATCCCTTTTCTGATCTCCTATCCAACTATTTAGGTCCCCCAACAATCAATCTGAAGCTCCTACTCACCCCATCCAAAACATCATTCAGATTATCCCAGAAAATCCTACTCTTTTCAACATCACCCTGATGGACCATACATCACAACCACATACCTTGACCTTTTCAAACTTAAACTTAACCATTAGAATTTCTAGTACTCACACAAACAAAGTCTACCATAGTCAATCCTGTTAAGTCACCTTCCAATATCAAATTAAAATCCCCTTCTCTCCCCTCTCTTCTTTCCTTTCCACACCACACCATACCACTCATTTTCACCATTTTTCATCTTTTTGTTTTCAGGGTCACGCGAGCAAATCAAATTTTGTTCTTTCTAAAGGCATATCCATCCCTTCTCCTCAACATTTATTATTCTGACATTCCATGTACCCATACGATTCATAGGCAATTTCGCCGAAAGATAGAAGGTCGTTTACGGCGATCACGACCTTCTCCCGAGGCCTGCATTAGCATTCCTGGCAAGAGAGAGATAAGTGGTAGTCGACTGCAAACATGCTGGTGGCTGGTTTGGGATAGCCGCCTTAAAGTTCACTGGTGGTCCCCCAGTGTTACCCTAATAGGGGATAAAGCATGTTGTGTTATAGTTTATATATATATATATATATATATATATATAGATATATAGAGTTATATATATAAAGAAAGATATATATATATATATATATATATATATATATTATATATATATATATATATATATAGCATATATATATATATATATATATATATATATATATATATATATATATATATATTTTACAGCTGTCTCACTTAATTACTGGGCAGAGCCCTATTCATGAGGGGTGCTGCAAGCCTAAGAAGTCAACAAACTTAAAGTAAACCACGCAAATAGAGCAATAGACGCAGGCTTTGGAAGTGGGGAGATTAAATTCAGCAGGAAACGCAGGAAGATGGAAGAGAATTCCACAGAACAGATGTGGTAGGAAAGAAGGAAGCACCACAGCGAACACTAGCCTGGAGTTACCCACATCAACACAAAAACTCATGTAGATACAGCACCCTTAGTTCACTGAGGGCGACGTGTAAAGGTGGAGGGCACAGAGTGATACCCCGAGTCCTGCCGCTGCGGTACCTATAGAAAAGAGATAAAGCAATAAATCTCGCTGCAAAGATAGAGGGTCAAGGGAACTGAAAAGTACAGAACAGTTTGTAAGCTTTGGCCTTTGACTCGACCCCGTCCAAAACTGGTGAAACCAGAGCCCCCAGATATGAGAGCACTCCATGTCATGGACCCTTGTATGGCTGGAGCAACTGAGAAGAGGAAAAAGTCTCTAGTCTAAACAGAACTCCCAGTTTCTTTGAGGCCTCCCTAGCAACCGTTGTGAGGTTTCCAACACATTTTTTTGTTTATGTTAAGGCCAAGATGTATTATATTGTCAACAGGAGAGACGAGAACCGCTGAGCAGTTAGGAAAGCTAGGAAGGTGTCTTAGAGGAGGAGAGATTTGTTTAGAGTTGAAGCCAAAGAATTGAATTTCACAAGGTTCAGACGACCTCACCCACTCGGAAATTTTATCCAGATCAGCGAGAATAGAATCGAAAAGATTAAGACGAGAGGCAATTCTAGAAGTAAAAGAAGGAGCAGAATTGAAATGAGTTGAAGAATGGAAGGGGTCGAGTCATCGGCATATGAGAGGATAGTAGATGTGTAGGTGAGAAGATCATTAATGAAATGTAGAATAAAGTAGGAGATAGGACAGAACCCTGAGGGAACACCACTATTGACAGAAAAGAAAGAAGAAGTCGCCCCATCAACAACAACAGCCGATATTGAGCGATTTGAAAGAAAACTAGACATAAGTAAAGCAAAGAGAAGGAGGAAACCCCAAAGGAGGGGAGCTTGAGAGCAGTGACGCGTGCCATATAACTGTCAAATGCTTTGGATATGCCAAGCGCCACCACGCAAGTCTCCCTGTAGTTCCTAAGGGCGGAAAACCATAAATTAAGAAAGTATATTGCCAGTAGACCTCGAGCGCCGAGAGCCGTACTGGCGATCCGAAAGAAGTGAATGAGATTCCAGATGATCTAAGAAATGAGAGTTGAGAAGAGTTTCAAAGACCTTTTAGATAGAATACAAGTAAGAGCCATAGGGCGATAGTTGGAAAACGGCTTCCTTTTTCGGAATAGGTTGGACATGGCATGTTTCCAAACACTGAAAATGCTAGTATGGAGACATAGAGAATATAGTTACCGAGGTGGGTGATGCACGAAAGCAGCCACTCCCTCAAAAACCTGGGAGAATGCTATCCGCCACCCGCCTTCCTAACGTTCGTAGATTTCAGAAGCCCATGCACCCGATTGGAATGACAGGTAAAGGCATAGGATACCTGAGAGGAGAAGGAGGGGGATGGGGAATGCCAGAATCGTCCAGGGTTGAGTTAAGAGGAAAATAGCCGAACAGATTGGCCTTTTCAGTTGGAGAGCTAGCAACAGAACCATCAGAGCCGACAAGAGGAAAGAGACAGATTTGCCAGAAGTTGTTAGAGGGAGCTTGGGGCAAGAGGCCAGAAAAAGATTATCGTGGAGAACCTGAAAGTGAGGTTAACGCACTTTCGCTTGATGAAGCCCGCTTGCTCGTCGTAAGAGTATCCCCAGTAAATGGTATTTCTAGCAGAATGAAAATTAGCAAGAGGGAGAACGAGAATTTTTTTCACTTGATATGCAATTGCCTCTGGCCTGACTGGCTGGTGGAGAACAAGCGATCAACCATGGGATTATGAGGAAAGAGAAAGATTTAGTTTAAGAAGGAATGAACCTCATCCCATCAACTATTACAGCTCCCACCTTATCGGCAGAGGTCGAAGCGTCACCAGAGCAGTCATTCACTATAGTTACGAAGCAACGCAAGGCCTCCAATCGGCCCGACGATCAAAGTGCCAGAAAAACGCGTAGGGCAGGGTGGAGCTGTTGGAGAGAAAGTATTAAAATTAAGAGATATAAGCTTGTGGTCAGATTTACCTAGGAGCGAAGGTGGTGCATTTATAGAGAGAAGGACCAGGTGGTGAAACATAGGTCAAGTGTGTTCAAGAACTGGTTGGGACGATCGGGAATGTGTGTGGGTTCTTTAATTAGGTGCTCCAGATCGTTGAGAATGTTAAATGATTCGGCCTCCTCCCTACCTAAATCAGTATTAAAGGATCCCAACCATTCAGTGTTGTGCACGCATTGAAATCCTCTAAATAGGGGACACCAGTATTTGGCTGAGAAGATGTAACAATCTCGTGAGAAGTAGTAAGGTAATCAAAAAAGGGCGTGAAAATCTGTTCTGTTAGGAGAACAGCAGCAGAAGCACAAGATTATTGTAGTAGAAGGAAGAAAGATTTTGCCACAGAACATCGAAGTTAGGGGATCTGAGATTCTCGAGACGTTACAGGAGTGTTTATGTTAACATAGGCAAATATTACTCCAACCCTTTCGGAAATTATGAAATAAGTTATAGTTGGACATATTAAACGAGTTAGAGGATGAATTCCTAGCCATCTGGGTCTCAGACAGGAGCAAAAGGTTAGGATTAGAGTTAGAGAGGTGGTGTTCCACGGATGCAGAGTTAGATTGCAAGCCACGGATGTTAGTAAAGTCGATAGTAAGCCCGCGCCTGTGCAAAGCTGCCATCTTGCATGCACATACAACAACCACAAAACAAACAGACAAAAAAAAGACAAAACAACGAAATCAGGTTAAAAATTATTCACACACTAAAACCTAAATTTAAAACGGTAAATGCTAAAAATATTTAGAAATAAATATGTAAAAATATGAAAAATCTTAAAGTTAAAAACACTAACGTTCTCTTGCACCCTTACAAATTCACGAATAAAAAAAGTAAATAAAATTGATTTAAATTAAAACCTAAATTTAAAAGTTAAAGTACCAAAATAATAAAAATCTAATTTAAAACACTGTGAAGACGAAATTCAAAATTCACAAACAGTATTAACTTTAAAATAAACCTACGAGCACAATTACTTAAAGAAAATAAAAAGTTAAAACTAGGACTTATCTTTTAAAACCTCGTACGTAGAACTTTACTAAAACGGATAAAATGGTATCAAAGTAGTAAGATTTAATAAAAATTCTAAATAAAAAGTTTAAAATACACAACACTTACAATTCAAATTATTATATAACTACATAAATGCAAAATAATAATAAAAAAAAATATATAATTATTTCAGTGAGAGCACATTCAACGACGTCTTCACATAAATCGCAATAGTTGATCAATTATTTATATATATGTCTATGTTTATTTTTTTAGAGAGTATTTATATATATATATATATGTTGTATATATATATATATATATATATATATATATATATATATAAAGTATATATATATAGGAACTTCTCCTTTAAAGGGTAGTTAACCGATATCATAATAAATGTAACATTTTTTTTTTCTAAATGTAATAATACTAAGTAAAGGCTACACAACAGCTTTAAACTAAAGGAATACCCCAAGATTAAATAGAAAAGATTTGAAGAATGGTCTCTCGGTCTGGGATTTGACGGGGACTTCTGTCCCCCTCTGTCCTCCATGGCTCGAGCCCTTAATAAAGAATAAAGAAAATTATAAAAATTAACATATAAAATTAACATGATAAAAAAGCAACTTGTGGTAACTCTCGGGATGTTTCTATTGGTGGTTTAGCTAACACACTGCAGGGAAGCACACAATTGTGGGAAGCATGAGCAGAGTTCTCCGATCTGAAATTTTTTGTAACAATTTTGTTTTATTTTCATTTATCTATCTATTTGTTATTATTAATTTGAACAATATATTTTAACTTAAATTATTAATTTTATATCAAATTTATTTATTTTTTCAATTTCTTTTTAATTATATTAAATAGCAGCTTCTAATTCATTTTTTAATGAATCCCTTAGACTAAATAAATTATAGGACACAGACATGTTAACCCTCTAAAATGTCCTACTAAATACTGTTGACGCATGCGCTAACAAAAAACACTGTAGGGTTCGCATAGGGTTCGGAGATATTTCGATATCATGACTATTTATCTAACTTCCTTTTAAAGGAGTAGTGCCTATATATATATATATATATATATATATATATAGTATATATATATATATATATATATATATATTTATATATATATATATATATATATATATATATATATTAAGAAGTGTTGCACCGATGCCCAAAATTTGAGGTCGGATACCGATACCGATACAGTACTCGCTATTTTTTCACGGTCATACCGAGCACCAAAATTTTTGCCGATACCCGATACCGATACTCTATATATATATATATACCTAATATAAATATATATATATATATATATAAATATATATATATATATATATATATATATATATATATATATATATATATATATATATATATATATATATATATATATATGGCGTCTATGATGCAGGTAACATCCGCATCCGCAATATTATAAGATCCGCATCCGCATCGGCGCTTTTCCCTGCGGATGTTGCACGGATATTTATTGTCGAGATTTGATAAAGAATTTTATAATAAAAATATTTAAGATGAATCTCTACGCAAATTTAAATGAGAGATATGGGACTCGACTCAACTGTGTAGTGATGACTCATGATCTCACATCATGAAGTTCATAATAATTTGAGTCAACAGCACATGAGATTATTGATGGCAAAAAATCAGCGCCTCTACAGCTTCTGTCTCCGATGTAATACCACTAATCTCAACGAAGGAAGCATTTGGAACCATCTTCAAATGAAATGATGACGGTTTAACAAGAATGAAAGATGATATAAAACCAGAGTTTTCAAAATATTGCTTTCTTTAGCTCTAGAAAATTTAGTCGTAAATCTTCATACTCATTGCAACTTATTTAGGATCCCCCGTTATAAAAGTGGCAAGCTTTTTTTGAAACACAATATTAAGAACAAGTTAAATCGTCACCTTGTGTTGCAGGTTCAAAAACTTCCATTCGAATAGTATATTAATTCACCACTCCATTAAAGGGAAATAAAAACGAAATCTACAGAACCAACATCTTCTGCGGGCAAATCAATAACAGATTCACTGGAAGAATTTCTACAGTCCAGTAGTAATGAAGAAACACACGCATTACCAAAAGATGTAGTGCAAATGATTGAAAACTATCACCAAGAAAAACGACTAGATACTATCAGTTGGTGGAAAGTTACAAAATGTTTACCCACGTCAAGTAAACTTGCAAGGAAATATTTGGCCTGTCCTCCAACTAGTGTTCCAAGGGAGAGAGTATTTAGCAATGCTGAGCTAATATATGATGATAAGAAAAACAGACTCTCAGCAGAAAAGGCAGAAAATTGATGTTTCTCAAGCACACAACCTTCCTATATTTACATTTCAATATAGTGCAAAAAGTATATAATCCTTTGTAAAATCTCTTTCATTAAGGTCGGAGGATGGGGAAAGAGGCTGGTGGGGTGCATTTGAGTTGGGTCCCCGTCTCGCACCCTGGTAACAATTATATTATTAGATTGTGGCTAAAACTCGAATATATATATATATATATATATATATATATATATATATATATATATATATATATATATATATATATATATATATATATATATATATATATATATATATATATATATATATATATATATATATATATATATATCACGCATTTTATCCAAAAGTGATGTTAAAATCAAAAAGACTGCAAAAAGGGCAATCTGAAGCATCATCACTAATATATATTAGAGCAGAGCAGGGCTCTATATATCTATATATATATATATATATATATATATATATATATATATATATATATATATATATCGCAGCACTGGTTATCGAAATCATACTGTTCTCTACACTGCGGCGGTGCCCAGGCCGTAGCTCGTGCATTAAGATTCATCATCGCTTATAAAATAAAATATAAAGAAAAATTATATATATATATATATATATATATATATATATATATATATATATATATATATGTTGTTGCTATATATATATATATATATATATATATATATATATATATATATATATATAAAAGCCGCTTTTCGTTTTTATATCTGGGCTTACGAAACGTGAAGAAACGTTTCGAGCTTGCGTTCGTTTTTGTCACAAACTCACGAAAAATTGTAAGAAATGTGTTTTCCAGGACGTAAGGGAATTTCCCCTCACCTCTGTAAGGTTGCTGGCTTCCTATAATGAATTTAAGCACGTTCTTACGAAAAACAAACAAACAAGATGGCGGCGCGGTTAGGCCCCGTCTGAATTGATGAATTTCATTCAATATAATCAGCTTTAAATCTAATTTCTCCCAAATCGATAAACTCCATCACAATAGTTGATCAATTATTCGTAATATAAACCATGTTATTTTTTTTTATTTTTACTTATTTTTATTTACATACTCTATCACAATAGCTGATTTAATTGTTATAAAACAAAAGTAAGAGATAGTAATGATATCGCGGTCGGTCGTGCCGCAAACTGGAAATTAAAGGCAACCAGTGAGCATTTTACTGAGCGTAAGTAATAAATGAAGACAAAACGAAAACGGTCTAAATTAAAAGCAAAGGAAATACTAAAATTCATTCATCGTAAACGCCAGATATAATTGTTTGACAAAGGAGATATATGCCCAAATAGTCCTGGGGCAAAGGCATCGGTGGGCTTGCTAATTTATCGCTATCAAAAGAACTGTACTCAATAAAGCATTACTTCTGTGGGAATTAATTTATTTATTTATCTCCTTAATCATAAAATTCGTGTCTATGGTCCCGCATACACAAGCCTTTGTGTTATTTGTTCTGATTGAAAGTTTTTCCATGAAGAAATCACCTTTCTCCATAAATTTTTAGCTTTAGCCTTTATCCCTCTAACATTTTTGATAAACTTGTTTTACCTCTGTCATAAATTATCAATCTTCTATCTGGCCTAAACTATAGCAGCTACGA
>JABUQX010122631.1:15000-40000 GCA_015478945.1 Trachelipus rathkii | reverse complement strand
CTGCAGATTTTTTATAAACATTTAAAGACTAAAAACAAAATGTAAAGATTTATATAACATTTTGTTATATTTATATATTGTATATGTTATATATATGTGCTCTAGTGCTAAAAGTGTTTAAAAACAACTTTAAAAAACTTTTATCCAAAAATAAAACATTTATTAATCGTCTACTTCCAAGTAAGTCCATCTATTACATTATTCAAAGAGTGCTATGCTAATTAACTGTGAAAATCCATATCATAAGTAAAATATTATGTGAGTAAATTCATATTTAAATTTTATTCTTTTAGTTGCCCATATGCCTTCTCTTGTCAAGAGTTGAAAAAATCAACTTTCTCTAGTTGTCTTACTTCCCACAAAGAAATATAAGCTTCCTCCAGCAAGTTCTGGAGGTAGGTGGATCTATAATTATGATTACAAACTGGCATAAAATTTGTAAGCGAATAATGATAATAAACTAGATGCACCCTCAAACACATCATCTTTTTTTCAATTCTTTTAGGAACCGGGCCTGGGAGCCTGTTAACAACTTCCATCAGGTCAGCTGATACTTTTCTTGTATCATCAATTCTAAAGATCTGTTTTCATCTTAAAAATTTTAAAGTTTCACCCACATGGAAAAAATATATAACACTGTAAAGAAAAATTAAACCCTTGGCAGTGATAGATAAAAAGATCAAATGTCTATAAAAATATTTTTCTTAAATTAAAGTTTGTATGTTATGGTACAAAACAACCTAAGTAAAAAATAAGAACTCTAAAATCTTTTGAAATGTTTGTATGATTAGAAAACTAGACTAGTTGTGCAAATGAATGATAGAGAAATGAAGTTGCACTGTAATAATTAAAAAAAAATTTTATAAATAAATAATAATTAAATAAAATACAAGTAGTCATCCCATATTGCCACATTTCAGGAATTAAATTCAATAAAATAAGAAATATAATTAATTTATAACATAAAAATTGTAAATATAATTGTTGTATATACCGGTAACATGGCAAATATAAAGCAAGAAACATTCTCCTTATAAGTTTTCATCACCCCTCCTTGCTTCTCGCTTATAAATTTTTTTGTGGAATCACAAGTGCTGCTCTACAGAGGCCTGTTTATTCAAAAGGTAGTTCCGGACTGTCATTTATATTATTGATTTAAATTTTTTTTGTTTCAATTATTCTCCACTCGCATGTTCAAATATATATTTTTTATTTTGCATGTGAAATCCTTCATTGTTCGTCTTGTTCTGCGAATATTGCCTGAGAGCTGTTAAAAAATTCCAAATCTCCATATCTATCAAAACAGCTAAGGGGGTTTTACTCTAGATAACAGTGCGTTAGGATACGACAACTATAACAAGTAATTGTTCAAGATTATCTCTCAAATTTCAAATTTCTAGTACTCTTTTTTCACATCTTCACCCCAAACAGTATTAGAAATCAGTCTCGCTAAAAAATCACACTATAAATCTAACCCACTTCACTATTTTATCTCAAACCAATTGCTGTCCATCTACAAATATATGTATATTGTAAAACAAATTATGCATCAAAAATTTATTCACTTATACTCAAAATGTGTAAAGCTTTTGTTGGTAGTTTATATATATATATATATATATATATATATATATATATATATATATATATATATATATATATATATATATATATATGTATGGATTTATGTATAGATAGTATATATATATATAAAGTATAGTATATATATATATATATAGTAGTTATATATATATATATAGTTATATATATATATATATATATGTTATATATATAGTGTTATATATATATATATATCTATATATATATATATTATTAGTATAGTTACATATATATATATATATATATATATATATATATATATATATATATATATATATATATATATATATATATATATATATTATTAAATTTTAATATTATCTAAAATTCTTAATATTTGTTCAATTAACGGCAAAATAATTGGCAAAATTAACCAGAACATTGATGATGATTGATGACGATGATTTGAGAAAATATGCCGGGTTTCTTTGAAGATGATGATGACGACATCGTCCCCATCATATATATATATATATATATATATATATGTATATATATATATATTTAAATTTATATGGTTACGAAGATAAATTTATATACCGGTATATATATATATATATATATATATATATATATATATATATATATATATATATATATATATATATATATATATATATATATATATATATATATATATATATATATATATATAGGTACATAGTATATACTGTATATATATATATATATATATATATATATATATATATATATATATATATATATATATATATAGCAGCAGGACCTAGTATAGGCAGTGAGCACGCCATATATATATATATATATATATATATATATATATATATATATATATATATATATATAAGCTTTGTTGAATTTATATTTCTTTTTCAGAGAATAATTTCTCAAAATATGTTATAGCTCTAAAAGTTCATAATATTTAATGAGCTGTGCATTTTAAGAAAATTTTAATAAAAATTAATATATAATCTCTGAGCACAAATAATTAATAAAATTAAGTTAATTATTTTATGAATTAAAATATGATTTCTGAAAATCCCATAATGGAATCGGAAGTACTTGCAGGCCCTGCTAAACAGTGCAGCATAGGTCAAGCTTATGAAACTGCTTGTCATCTTTTGACATATATATACCTGAAAAACCAAACTCATGCAGATTAACATTCATATTAGAAGAATGTCAGCTGGTGAGTAACCACAGAGGACAGGTATTTTATGAAGCATCCCTTGTATGCCTTTATCATGAACCTTTGCTTTAAGTCAATTCGAATTTTTACAAAAAAAATGTTGCAATCCTTCCTGCATAGAAAATCACTGTGAAGAAATGTTTATGATCAATCGATTTGCAAACTGCAGATTACTTAAATAAGTCAACACAATTATATAAAACCAAGTCAAAAACTGTGTATATTGTGAAGAAGAAAACTTGAGATCCAAAAGGAAAAGTAACAAGAAATTCACTCTTTACAGGACACTGATGACAAAATGGAAGTTTCTGAAAAAATTGAATGCAAGCTTGAAAGCTACAGGTGTTTCTCCTTTGAAATTTCAAAATATTGGCAAAAGGGATTTACATGGTTATGCAAAGCATAAAGTAACTAAAGTACAAAATGAATTTGCCAACAAAATTGAATTCACCACAAACCTGCTTCCACATCATATTGCTGAGGGCAGTACAAGAGAACAGTGTGAAAATTGTTTAGATTATAACAAACTGCTTGAAGCATTGCAACAAAAAATGAAGCTATCAAACCGAACAGAACAAATCCAAATATTGACATTAGTTTCAAAGAGTTGGTCCATTCACAAGATAATGGAAGTTTGATGTTTCAAAAATTTTTAATCTTTCTTCTCATCACTACATTTCCAAACATCAAACTTCATTTCTGAATTCAAAAAAAGAAAATCAACATCAAGTCTGAATTCAAAAAAAGAAAATCTAGAGCTAGGAATCCTAGTAATTTTGATGGATTTTGCAGAAAACTATTTATTTGTTGTTCAAGATGCAGTTCATAGTTTTCACTGGGAAAATAGTCAGGCTACATACATTACACCCATTTGTAGTATATTGCAAAGATATTGAAGAACTTAAGTGTGTCAGCTTCTGCACTTTAAGTGACTGTCTGACGACATGATACAATTGCAGTGCATCTTTATTTAACAATATTAATCACATAGCTATCTAAAAAAAATATTTGAACAAATCTAGCATATTTCCTACTTCAGCGATAGTTCAACAAACCAGTACAAGAATTTAAAGAATTTAATCAATTTGTGCCACCACCATAATGATTTTAACATTGAAAGAACCATACTGAGAGTAATTTTTTGCCACCAGTAATGAAAAGTATCCATGTGATGGAATTGGTGGAATAGCAAAAAGATTGGCTTAACATGTAAGTCTTCAAAGGACAATTGATAATCAAATTTTGATACCAAGAAACTTGTTTGATTTTTGTGATAAACATGTGAGTGGTACCAAATTTTTGTTTGTTCCAAAAAAAAGAAATAGATACAGTCAGGCCAATTCAAGAAGAAAGATTCAAGGATAGACAAACTGTTCCTGGAACAAGAGATAATCACCAATTCAGTCCCATTGATGAAAAGCATCTTTAAATAAGTAGGGTGTCAAATGATACATAATCAACATCATTCATATTTTATGTTGATAAGTTTGAAAGTTTGGATTATATACCAATTACAAATCTCTAGTCTGGGCAATATGTACGGTAGCATGTATTTATGAAAACCAATGGTGGATTGAAAACACTTGTGAAATGTCAGTTGCGAAGATGGATGCTTTGATCACCTTCATGCATCCTCATGGAATAGCCAATCCATTCCACTGGCCTCCAAGAAAAGATGCCTGTTTGGTTCCTGAACACCATACTATTGAAAATCTTCCAATTCCTGCATCAATGGCTATGGGAGAACAATATACTTTACCTAAAGAAGGTATTATGAGTCAATAAAAAGTTTCAATCCATTATTTCATCCCAAAAGTAACCTGGTCTTACAATCCTAAACAAAATTATTACTTCGCTTGAATCCTGAGTAAAGAAAATGCCAAAACAAAGCAAAAAAAAGAAACTAATCAGGCTTGGGAACCTGTACCAAGAAACCCACTTGAGGCTTTTGGGTCCAATTAAGAAACCCACTTAAGGCTTGGGAACCCAGCTAAGAAAACCCACCTGTGGCTGACCTGCCCAGTTTTTGGTGGTGTGGCCCATAAGTGGCTGTATGGGGGTTACTAATTTATTACTTGGAATATGAATTATTAGTGGTAGAGCCACCATTGACCAATGCAGGTTAAGTACAAATAGAATGCTTATACTGCAAGATCGACAACTGAAGCTGAAGCATTTATTGAAGGTATACAAGCTAGTATATATATATATATATATATATATATATATATATTTATATATATATATATAAGATATATATATATATATATATATATATATATATATATATATATATATATATATATATATATATATGTGTATATATATATATATTTATGTATCAAGATAATTTATATATATATATATATATATATATATATATATATTTCAAATGGTAATAAGTGGGTTTGAACCCTTACCCTTGAGATGGTACTCCAGAGTGTTACCTCGAGACCACGATTGGCTAAAAGGAAACCCATCATTTTACCTCTGAAAGCTTAGCTTCCCAAGAGAATCATCAATCCTTGGTAGATTTCCTTTTAGCCTATCGTGGCTGGGAGGTAAAACTCTTGGTTTTAACATCATAGGGTAAGGGTTCAAACCCACTTAGGACCATTTAAAATATACAAAATTTTATTTGAAAGATTATTGCAAAAAAAAAAAAAAAATGAGTAGTATATATATATATATATATATATATATATATATATATATATATATATATAAGTATATATGTAAGGTTACAGCAGCATAAGAGCAGCAGCAGCAGTATATATATATATATGGTGATATATATATATATATATATATATATATATATATATATAGTATATTTGTAGATACAATAGCATTTTTCTGAAAAGCCTTTCTGTGGAATTTCTAAGTTCAGAAAAAGAAAGCTAAGTTTGTTTTCTTTTAAAAATATTTAGTGGCGCTTCTGGCATAATCGCAGAAGCTTTGCCACTGAAGAATTTTTTTTTTAAAAACTTTACTAACTTCTGAACTTAGAAATTTTTTTTGAACTTAGAAAATTTTTTTCAGAAAAAAACAGTACAGTATCTACAATTATATATATATATATATAAGAAAATATATATAGGCAGGTATATATATATATATATATAGTATATATATATATATATATATATATATAGGTATATATATATATATATATATATATATATGCCGGGTTACTTTAGGTATACTTGTCTCCCAATTTTCCTCTAATGCACTTTTTTAGAATTTTTTTTTTGGAAACTTACGCTTATATAGTAGGTAATAAGCACACAAAAATAATAATAATTCTAAATAATAATAATAAGTTTTATTAAAGTTTTAATAAAGCTCATTCAGCCTGACTGGGGTGAATCGGACCACCATTGAGGGGTGAATCGACCATCTGTTTAAATTCCTCTTTAATGTATAAATCATTTTTATATTTTAATTTTTTACTTAATATATAATAACTATTTATCATATTAAAATTCATAATAAGTAATAAAATGTCAATAATGATAAATAAAAATAAGAATAAAATAAATAAAATCGATTCACACCTCTCCGCTCAAAAATTTTGACACTTTTTGAAATTATTTTTTTATATAAATTTCATTTTATTTTAATTTTCACTTAATATAAGTAACTTTTATTATATTTAAAATTAATTATATGTAATAAAAATGTCAATAATACGTAAAATATGAAAAAATTAATGGTGGTCTACCACCCCATCATCACTTTTTTTACGGGGTAGTGATTCTGGACCAAGTTAGCCTGTGATTTTCCAAGCCACTACTACTCGTTTGACTTCAAAATTTACTTGTTGTTTTAAAGCTAATATACTGAAAGTGTATACACTAAAAATAATTAAAATCCATCCACAATTTTTCATTTTTATAACATATTAAAAACTCACATTTTTCTAAAAGTGAAATTTTATTGAAGGGCATTTTGTAATTATAAATTATAATTATTTTTTAAAAATATAAAACTTTCTAGAATTAAAGATGATCAAAATAAAACTTGTAGTACTACTGCATGGCATATTATTAAAATGAGCAAAAAAAATTTTTTTTTTAACATTTTTTATTTTGTTTTAGAGTGGACCGAATCACCCCTCCTAAAGAGGCGGGCCCAGTCACCCCGCCCAACGCTATATATATATATATATATATATATATATATATATATTATATATATATATATATATATATATATATATATATATATATATATATATATATACATATATATATATATATATATATATATATATGAAAGAATGTTGGAATGAAACAGGGAGGTTGAACGTGATTGCTTACATAGGCTATACTGACAGTAGGTCATTGAAGAATGTTATTTATTCTGTAACATAAGTGGTGAGTAAATGTTTGAGATCAAATGGATCAAGTGGAAGATAGAAGAAAAAAGATTTTGAAAGTTGAGTGGGGATGATACAAGACACCAGTTTGCTGATGTGTTCACTAAGACTCGGGTAGATGTAAAAGGTATAAAGGAATATAAGGAAGGGAAAAAGAGGAGAGGGAGAGAGAGAAAGGTACAAGACTTTTTCTTATTCTTAGATATGGTGTGTTACATTTTACTTCTACTTGCCGCTTTGTTTTTTTCTTTCAGACTTAGGATACGACACCTTCACTTTTAGTACTTCAGCACTTTGGATGGGTCTTCTATTGGTTATGTGCATGATTGCTTGTTTGCTTTTATTTACGGTTTTCATACAGTATATTTATGTTTTCATTTTCAGGTTAGCAATATATGGTGAGGGTTATATTTGGCCCTTCAGGCATTTATCTTGAGGAAGTGGGAACCTTTGGTATTTGCAGTTAAGTTGAGTGAGGTGGCTAGTAAAGGCACAACTAGATTGGGTCATTGGTGGGTATGTACCAGATGTCTAGGGTGACAGGCTCGGTTCAATCTTAGAGAAGCCTGGTGAAACCTAGCTAATCGTTGGACATATGTAAATAATTTAAGTTTAGGATATATAGGTCTATATCTTATATAATACACTTTTTACGTTATAAATATATAACTAATACCATATAATATAAGATATATATATATATATATATATATATATATATATATATATATATATATATATATATATATATATATATATATATATATATATATATATATATATATATATATATATATATATGATTTGATTGGTGACAGGATAACTTTGCAAGGGTAGGTAGAAAAAAATTTTTTACTTGTATCTATTTTAGTCAGTCAGCAAGTCTAATTCAATGTGTCAAATTTATTACTCAGTTTATTTTCAATTTTCAAATTTCAAGGTCACTTTTCAAGCCATTTTTGGATTCTGTTAAAAAAAAAAATTATTCTGCAACTAATGGCAATAAAGATGTGATAAAAATTATAAGATGTACCTACAAGATATAAAAGATTATAAGATGTATAAAGACACTGATCTATAATTTTTTTTTATTTTTCATTACTATTTTTTAAGAGTTTATGCTATGATTTTTATACAAACCTGTTTACAGGCTCTTTCTGTAAACAATTACAGACTAGGTAGCTATATACTATGCAAGTTATTGAGGTAATAGTAGCGCAGAGGGGGCTTCCCCCAGATTTTTAAAAAAATCACAGGATATACTCTAAAAAATAATAATGAAGTTGCAGCCTCTCAAAGTTTTCATTTTTCATTTTTGATCCATCCAAGTTAGGTTTCATTTCAGGCCCTCTAGTTCAGGCTATGATAAGTTTTTGTTAGGTTTTCTTAAAAAATTACTATGTATACTTAGTCAAATCAACAAAACCTGAACTAGGATGACCCTAAAATGAGCACAAGTCCCACTAATTTTTTTTATAATAAAGCCTATGGGAAAATTTTAAACTTTGAGAGGCTGTAACTTTTTTCCTAAAGACTTAAAATCACTGCCTTTTTATTCTTTATTATTATTTTTTAGAGTATATATATCCTATGATTTAAAAAAAAAAAAAAAACTTTTTTTATAACAAAATCCTATGCGAGTTTCAACAACTTTGAGAGGCTGTAACTTTTTTTTTCCTAAAGAGCCAGCCACATTTATTTTTTTTTTTTTCATTATTATTTTTTAGAGTATATCCTGTGGTTTTTATAAAAATCTGGCGTGAAGCCTCAGCGCTACTATTACCGTTATTGAGTTATTGACAAGCCCTAGGGTGCTGTGTGGGTTTTGCATGAGCATGTTAGGTAATTGGTTCTTTATTCTATTTGACTGGGTCAGTCTCAATGGGTGGTTTCTTACTATCTATATACCTTATGTTATGTTGTTATGAAGAGAAGTCAGAACACACCTCTGACCAGTTTCTGTTACCAAAATTGAACCTATTAGAAAACACTATAATTGGTAACATTATCTTTTTAATTTGACAATAATAGGTTTCATATTTTGTTTTGGGTGCTTACACTATTCTAGCCCTCAGGTGACTCACAAAATTGAAATGATTATTTATCACTCACTTGGAAATTGAACACCTAATGAAGAAACACCTCTATGAGGGGTCGGATAAGAAGTTCCAGTTCCTAGGAAACAAAATTTCATATTTTAGCGGAATGGAGCACAATAGTAAGTGATTACCACAGTGGTTATAAACTATTACAAAATAAATATACAATATATAGATATATATAAATAACAAATCTTTCAACAAAGTGTTGAAAATGTCAAGTTCAAACTTCTCAACAGAGCTTATCAAGGAACAAAAGATTTCAATCTAAAGTTCTATTAATATTAAGACGTTTTCGTTTTTAACATTTGTGCTTACACTTAGTAGAAAATGCTTGCACAGTTTTAGCACGAATTTTGCGTAAATCGAACACGAAGGCTTAAGCGGTTTACTCAAAGTTTGTTTGGATTTGTTTACAAACAAATGAAACAATTGGATCTGGAATAAACACATAAATGAGAAATTACCGTAATTGTTTACAATATGGGCTTTCTAAACAGATTTTTATAAAAATCACAGCATAGATTAGTATTATTATTATTATTGTTATTATTATTATTATTATTATTATTATTATTATTATTATTATTATTATTATTATTATTATTATTATTATTATTATTATTATTATTATTATTATTATTATTATTATTTCTTTTCATCATTTTGTTTTTAATTCAGGGATGGCACGAAAAAAATCAATTGATTTTTTCAACTGATTTTCACTTGATTTTTTTGCTTTTTTCGATTTTTGTTTATATATATATATATATATATATATATATATATATATATATATATATATATATAGAAATTAAAGAGGTATATATATATATATATATATATATATATATATATATATATATATATATATATATATATATATATATATTAATTTCTTTTTTTTTAAAAATAATATAACTTCAATAGAAATAAAAAATTATAATAATAATAATAATATCATAAAGCTATTTTTTTATCAATTTCTGCAATATAAAAATGTAAACAAAAGATGATCATAAGCCAAAACATGTTTTATTTGACGCGTCATTCATCAATATTGGCTAAAAATAACATTCTCTTTAAGGTTGTTATTAATTTTGGCCAAGCATAGTCTGAGTATAGGGTCTATTTTAAGATTTTGAACTCAGAGCTACGGCCTAGGGTTAAAAATAATACTATATCAAACTTAAAAAAAGTTTGTTTACAAATTATATTTCACGTGATTTAAATGATCCAAAAATAACCAAAACCACATCCAATATGAATATATAATATATATATATATATATAGATAGGGTTATATAAGAGAGTAAACACCTAGATATATATATATATATATATATATATATATATATATATATATATATATATATATATATATATATATATATATATATATATATATATATATATATGTAGGTATAAGGTGTACGGGGGCACTTTTTCTCTATATATTGGCGAAATAAAAATTATAAACCTTATATGTTTGCCAGACGACGTTTTTAAGGGTTTAGTAGTAGAAAACTGAAAAAAATACATCAATCGATAGATAATGAAGTAGTAATTACTAATTAATAACGTATTATATTATTTTTTCTAAAGTTTTAATGTGTTTTCGTTTTCATATTGGGTTAAAGTCAACTAGTTTGTGCTTTTATACAGCTGGATTCTTCTGACATTATTCTCCGCTAGAACTTTCAGTATGTCGATAGCATTTGGCGGTTGCCAAAGCTGTTAAATCAATCAAGGAAGGCGTACCCGTTGATATTCAGCTGTAGACAACACATTAAAAAACAATTGCAGAAAATAAAAGAAATATTACAGCAATTTTGAAGACCATAATTATATATATATATATATATATATATATATATATATATATATTATTACATTATACATAAATATATATATATATATGTGTATATAGTATATATAGTAGTAGTGTGTTATATATATATATATATATATATATATATATTTATATATACATATATATATATATATATATATATATATATATATATGTATATATTATATATATATGTATATAAATATAAAAAATATATATATATATATATATATATATATATATATATATATATATATATATATATATATATATCACTCAACCTTTGCCCCCCCTAAATGAAATCCTGCCTATGCCTATATATATATATATATATATATATATATATATATATATATATATATGTTTAAATATATAGTATATATATATATATATATATATATATATATATATATATATATATATATATATATATATATATATATATATATATATATATATATATATATATATATATATATATATATATATATATATATATGTATATATATATATATATATATATATAGTATATATATATATATATATATATATACATAGGTAACATACACCGGAAACAGCACAGTTTTTTTTTCTTTCAAGACGGAAATAGAATTATTATCTCACCGGGAACAGAAAAGTTATTGAGTTTTTACCATATTTCAAACCAGAAACAAAAAAGTTTTAGTATTTTTTTATTTTTTATTTTTTTATCAATATTTCTTTCCATCATTTATTAGTTAATTTTTTGTATTTGTGCTGTGGTTTCAAGTTTCCTTCCTCCTCTTCCTTCTCCCCTAATTTTTTACTTTCTCCTTCCCTTCACCATTTCCTTTCTCTACTTTCAACTGCTCTCGTCATGGTTGGAACAGATTCTCCTCCCACCTCTGCAGTCTCTTCAGTCCCCTCTTCCGCTGCTTCTTATTACCCGGCGTACCCATCCCATGCCTCGTATCCCTGCTCTATTTACAACGCCTCTAACGATCCATGTTCCTCTCCGTTTTCTAGAGTTGAGGCCCGTCTTACATCCCTGGAACAAGGCATGGCTGATGTCAAGGCGGTGCTGAAGGACATCTCCGCTATGCTACGGTCCCAAAAGGATTTACCTTCCCTGCACCTACCTCCCTGACCAGTACCCATCCCATTCTCGTATCAACGCCTCTCACGATCCATGTTCCTCTCCGTTTTCTAGAGTTGAGGCCCGTCTTACATCCCTGGAACAAGGCATGGCTGATGTCAAGGCGGTGCTGAAGGACATCTCCGCTATGCTACGGTCCCCAAAGGATTTACCTTCCCGCACCCACTCCTCTGACCGTTCTCCCACCCCAGGCCCTACGCAATATCCTTAACGGATATTGTTTTACCACCACCTCCGGTTTGGCCTGAAGGCGAATAAGTGCAACCAACCCTGCACTTTTTCGGGAAACCCCTTAGCCAGCGGTCCATAAAGGCGGTGGATCCAGCTGGCCACCCCTCCGTTTGTTCTTCCTCTCCGCCTTCTTCGTCTCAGGATGTCCTGCGCCTTTTCGACAGGTCTACAAACCTGTTCTTCCTGATTGACACCGGTGCGTCGTATTCGCTTCTTCCTAGAGATACTACCCAAAAGTCCGCTGTCGTTCCTCTTCTTGACCAGGTTTACGGCTGCAAATGGTGGGTACCATCCCTGTCTATGGTGAGCGTTTGTGCACTTAGACCTATCTCTCCGCCGTCAATTCCCTGGTACTGTGCTGCTGACGTGACCCAACCCACAGCCAATTTCCTGTTTCCTTTTGACCTTTATGGTCGATCTAAGAAACAGGAGATTGGTTGACGGTTGTACGTCTCTGTCTTCTGCAGGTACCGTAGTTTCTTCTGCTCTTAAAGGCATCTCTGCGGTTGCTCCTTCTTCTGATGCCTCCCCTTCTTCACCATCCTGCAGAAGGATTTTTCGGCGCTGTTGCACTTGTTCTTCTTCCTTCCGCCTTTTCTCGTGTTCAACATTTGTGCGCCACCATATGAGATTGGCTGGCTTCCCACCTTCGCTCGTGCTCATGCTCCGCCTCCTGGACAAGCTCGTTGCAGCCAAGGCAGCTTGAGCGACATACTCGGAACTTGCATCGTCCCACCCCTTCCCCAAGAGTTCGCGCTGGTCTTCCACATGGCAGCCTAAAGGTGCTTCTGATTGGCGCCCGTGAGATTTTAGGCCTCTGAACGCTTGCACAAATACCAGATCGCTACCTGGTCCCGCACATCCAGTCTTTCACCTCGAATCTGGCCGGTAAGACCATCTTTTCACATTTGGATCTTGTCAGGGCGTACCACCAGATCCCAGTCGCAGTAGAGGACATACCGAAGACGGCCATCATTACACCTTTTGGCCTCTTCGAGTATACTCGCATGCCTTTCGGTCTCAGGAATGCAGCTCAGACTTTCCAGAGGTTCATTGATGACGTTCTTAGAGGTCTCCCCTTCGCCTTTGCTTATCTGGATGACCTCCTCATAGCTTCCTCTTCTCCTGCCGAGCATGAGCAACACCTACGTGCCGTTTTTGCCAGGTTGGATGAATGTGGCATTCGTCTCAGCCCGGCAAAGTGTGTTTTTGGTGTCCCTTCTCTTACTTTTCTACACACTGTTTCAGCGGATGGTATTTGTCCTCTTGCAGAGCGCGTCGAGGCCATTCGCACCTTCCCTAGGCCTGTCTCTCAGAAGCAGCTTCGTCAGTACCTCGGCATGCTTAACTTCTATCATCGTTTTCTCAAATCGGGCGCTGATATTCTTCGACCCCTCACCGCTCTCATCCGCCCCAAGCACCGAGGCAGTTCTACAAAAGTGGACTGGTCTGACGAAGCTACGGCTGCTTTTGAAGCTTCCAAAGAAGCACTCGCTTCTGCCACACTCTTAGTTCACCCCCAGGACTCAGCCCCGACCAGAGTTCAGGTAGATGCCTCCGATTTTGCTGTCGGAGGTGTTCTTCAGCAGCACCTGAACGGAGTGTGGTCTCCTCTTGCCTTTTTCTCTCGCAAGTTGCAACCTCCTGAGACTCGCTACAGTGCTTTCGGGAGGGAGTTACTTGCGATGTATCTCGCCGTCTCGTCATTTCCGCTACTTTCTGGAGGGTCGTGAGTTCCACATACTCACTGATCACAAACCACTTACCTTCGCTATGGTCTCCAGAAACGAACGACACTCTCCTCGAGAAGCTCGTCACCTTGAGTATGTCTCACAGTTCACCACTGATGTCAGACATATTTCAGGTGTCGACAACTTCACTGCTGACGCTCTCTCCCGCATTGAAATCGACGCGATTTCAGCCTTGCCCAACATCGACTACGACGCTATGGCAACGTGCCAGACTACTGAGGATCCTGCACTTCCACAAGACTCTTCTCTCAAGCTGGAGTGGCTCCAACTCCCTGGGATAGAGAAGAGACTTCTGTGTGATGTCTCTCAGGGTTCTCCTCGTCCTTTCGTACCTGCATCGTTCCGTAAGGCTGTCTTCCTCAATCTTCACTCGCTTTCCCACCCTGGCATTGAGGCTTCACGCAAACTGGTTGCTGCCCGTTTTGTGTGGCCTGATTTGAATGCCGACGTAGCAACTTGGTGTCGCACTTGTCTTCCCTGCCAGCGTTCTAAGATCCACCGTCACACCAAGTCCCCGCTAGGCACTTTCTTACCCCCTGGTGCTCGATTTGAACGTGTCCACATCGACATCGTTGGACCTCTGCCTCCCTCAGAAGTACATTCTTACTTGCATAGATTGGTTCACACGATGGACCGAAGCTATTCCTCTCTCTGTCGCCAACGCGGAATCCATAGCTAAAGCTTTCTTGGCTCATTGGATTTCGTGCTTTGGTGTTTCTGTCACAACGGACCAAGGTAGACCTTTTGAATCCTTCTTATGGAGAGATTTGATGAATCTTCTTGGTTCGGAGAAGATTCACACGACTTCTTTTAACCCAAAAGCGAACGGCATTGTTGAACGTTTCCACCGTCAGCTAAAGGTTTTCTAGCTCAGCCCAATCCGAAAATTGGACTGACGTTTCTCCTTTTTCGTAGTAATAAGCTTGCATTCGTTCGGCTGTTAAAGGATCTGTACCTTGTTCGGCTGTTGATTTAGTATACCCCTCTTCGTCTTCCTGGCACTTCTTCTCACAGTCCTCCCTTCTGCTGCCAGCCGAACCCACAAGGCTTGTTTTGCTCCCTACCCTGCTTGGAGGTGCTGCAGTTTTTCATCGTGGAGAGACCGGATTCACCTCTCAAGGTCCAGGTATTCATATCCCTAAGGACCTTTCTTCCTGCACTCATGTCTTTGTTCGACATGACCCCCACCGCACCACTCTCCAACCTAAGTACTGACGGACCTTTCCAGTGATAATTAGGAAGGAGAATTCCTTCACGAGATACAGCGCGTTCCACACACAGAGTCGCTTGACTGACCGCCTTGGGCCTGTGTTTCGAGGCGACCCTCTCCTGCTCTCGACCTTGACGCTTTACCTTTGTTTCAATTTTCACTGTTCTTCTTTTAATTCGCCCATTTCTCCTCCTGCATCTTCTTCCTCCTCCCTTTTTCCTGATCCTTCTTCCTATCTCCTCCTCCCTCTCCTTCCTGCAGCCAACAGCACCAACATGTCCGTCTGACTCCACCTTCTGCACTTTGTCATCGTCAATTTGCCTTCCTCCACCTGCGTGGCTCCAGATTCTTCAACCCAGCTCCACCCTCGGGCTGTCTTTACATGTCAAGCATACTGTCCGACTCGCCCGATCATCCGCTCACAACCTGGAAATCCTGTCCAGACTCCATCACAACCGCTTACTAGAATATCGAGCAGGGGTAGACACATTCGATGGCGGGGCGCGCTATTTGGAATAGTTTCGTGCCTTCAGCACTGCAGGGGAGTATCTGTGGTGATGAGGTCAGGTCAATTTTACCAACATAGCGTGCAAATGCAAAAGCGTAGTTTTTTAAACGAACTCTTTTTCTCACTATGGCAAATCCGGCAATATTCTCAAAACGCGTCTTCATCTTATTCCAGCGCCATTTTCGCACGACAACGATGAATTTTTTATTATTTTATGTTATCTAAAGCTTATTAAAGCGAGGAATTACCTCTTTTTGCCATGGTGAGTGAAATAGGCAGTGCGAATTTATTTATTAATATATATATTAATGTAAATAATAGTGATAAATGTTGGTACCCTGTGAAAGTGGTGTTATTATATCGTATTTCTTTATATATTTTTACGTATAATTGCTTAGCTAGCTTATCCTCAAGGTAGCACCCTTAGATTAGTATATACTAAGGGCCTATTATTTTATGTAAGCCACTTTCATGGGGAACCTACGCCCGATTTTTGTTTGGCCAATAATACCTTGTAAATTTTTATGTAGGCCGACAAGTAGGCCATCTAATAGGCCCAAAATTTTATTCATTTTTATTATATAAAATTTAATGTACAATAATTATTTATTATATTTTATGTTAAATTTAGTTATATTATTTTTATTTCTTAGTATTAATTATTCTATTTTTGTTTAATTCCCAGGTTACTGGGGTCCGTGTTTTATTCTAAATACAAATTCAACTGTATCAAGTCTTTGTTCAAACCTTTTGGCCCACTAACATCAAACAGCATCCCCCGCTAAAATATATATATATATATATATATATATATATATATATATATATATATATATATATATATATATAAATATACATATATATAAATATATATATATATATATATATATATATATATATATATATATATATATATATATAGCATATATATATATATATATATATATATATATATATATATATATATATATATATATATATATATATATATATATATATATATACATATATAAATATCATTTAATATGAAAATGCAAACTCAATATTACTTTTGACATTTAAAAGATAAGAATAAGTATCACTCGGAACACTTTTATCATCTATAAACCATGGCCAAAACAATATGTTCAAAAACAGGCGTTTCAAAAATGAACGTTTAACGTTTTTGTTTGTAAAATGGTTAATGCTGGTCCTACCTAATGTGCAAATGAAATGGATAAGTTAAAAATGCAATTTAACAGGGAATGCTTCGGATCAGTAACTTGCTTTAATACTTGATGAAAATACCACAGAAAAAGTTACTAATAAAGTGTGGTCATCTAAAAACACGGTAATTCAACTATGTAAAGCTAAGATGGTGGCTTACGAGAGAACTGAAACATGCCTTGTTTACGTGATGCAGCAGTAAGACCAAAACAAAGAAAGAGCAGAGAGTGAGAGAGAGAGAGAGAGAGAGAAAGAGAGAGAGAGAGAGAGAGTAGAGAGAGAGAGAGAGAGACAAAGATAAGAAGGCTACCTCACCCCCTTTCCCTGGAAGTGGAATGTCTCAAATGAAATGGGAGAAGTTTTAGAAATCATTTGGCACACTGAAATGGGCTGTCAGCTCTCGGTAAATGATGTGCCAGACGGATGAAGGAACTGACTGAGACGGTGGAGATGTATGTGGATGAAGAGGACCAGTAGAGCCGTGAGGGTTGGCCAGAGCCGATGTGAGCAGGCGGAACGACAGAAAAAGTATGGCGGTGGAAGTGAAATTGTGTCAATCAGAACAACGGTATCGGAATCCAGAATGCTGGCATGATTTTAGTTGATTGACATATTTTCGACTCTTATCCATTCTGCAGAGGAAATTGGTGGTGATGTAGCTGTGTGAAGTCTGAGGATGAAGCGAGGGAATGCTGTGAGCAAAAGTGAGGGAGATGTTGTAAAGTTGCCTGGCAGGCTGCTGAGGAGCTTTGTGAGGCAGGTGAGCCGAAAGGGAAAGTGAGAGCCGGAGCTGAGGTTGATGTAGCCGAGCTAGAGGTAAAGCGGCAGCCGGAGCTGAAGATAAAACCGGAGCTAAAGATGGATGCACTATGAATGAAAAAGGACAGGTCCGTAAAAGGGTCAATTACATAAAGAAGGTTGGACGCAAAGCCACGTCGCGTATTTACGACGTGGTAGATGGGTTTAAAAGTTCGTATGCACATGGTTTGAGGCAAGTACTGGTCTGGTCTCCCCAACGTTGGGGGTTGCGGCTCACACCTTGCTGATTGTGAGACGAAAAAGGTGAGGGAGAACCTTGAGAAGACGATTGAGCAGCAGAAAATTGACGTGACAGTGTGGGGGAACGACGGAAAGAACGACGATGTTGAGAAGAACGAGGGTAACGGCCATAAGGAATAGATGGCACAGTCAAAGGATACGAGAATGAAGAAGGTGTAGGTGAAGGATAGAAAGGAGGTGAAGTATAAGTAGGAGAAAAAATTGAGCGAGCCTCCAGGGATCGAATCCTATTAGTGAGGTCAAGGATAGTATTCTCCAGAACCTGAATACTCGACTGCAGATATGCAATGTCAGTAGGCGGAGATCTAACTGCATTTTTGGAACTTGTTGCTTGCGGAGTGGTAATTGGTTGCGGACTGATATCTAGTGGCCCGCTCGAAACAAATGAGGCTTGGGGCAGTATGTTTGCGGTCGTTAGAGGTTTAGCCTTACAAATTCTATCGGCGTATGTTGCCAACTCCTGCAAAGGGCTGTTGGGATCCACTGTTGCGAGCTGCAGCTGCATTTCAGCAGGCAGCTTCTGCAGAAAGAGATGGCGTACTATATTTACACAATTTCCAACTGGCGGGCCATCCAGCAGTCCCAACATATCTGATAGCAACACAGAGGGCAGCCTGTCGCCCAAAGACTCGTTTGTTAGAAGCTTCTTTACCTTTTCGGCATCAGTTTCACCTAACCTTGATAAAAGTTCAGATTTGAGTTGTGTATAAGGCTGGTTATGTAGGTGCAGCTGGGGCAAAACATCCTTCAGCCTCTGCAACACCTTAACAGGCAGAATATTAAGGAGGGCGCGGAAACGCGCCGTTTCCGTCGTGGCCTCTAACTGCAGCTCTAGCAAAGTGAAAGTCAGATCCAAATCAGTTTCGATAAATTTTCCGGTGTATGTTACGCTATCTCTATTTGCAGGAGCTGGAGGTGAAGAAGTGATATTTGAATCACTGTTAGTTGCATTATCTGGAGGAGACATTCTCGTAATATTTAAGGTTGTTGTACTTAATTCTAAAAAAAATGCAAAGTAATATATGATTAAAAAAATATATACTTAAAACTATTTAAAAAATAAGGCAACACACCAGTGGAGTAACTAAGAGTCATAGGGCCCCCCCGCCAAAGTGGAAATGGGGCCCCCTTGGACCATATATATATATATATATATATATATATATATATATATATATATATATATATATATATATATATATATATATATATATATATATATATATATATATATATATATATATATATATATCTTATATGCTATTTATCAGATTAGTACTCCTTTTTATTGGAGAAATTAGATATTTGCATAAAAAGTAATGACATTTTTGGAAAGAGTATGTAAAAATGAGTATAAATGTTCTTTAAAAGGGAAAAAAACATGTATTAAAGACTTTTCACTTTTTTGTACAAAAATTTAATCAAATTCTCAAAAACATCTTTTTACATTCTGCTTCCAAATGTATTATTACTATTTTTACTTAAATATCTAATTTCCCCCCTCCCCTCCTCCAAAAAATAAGTATCAATCTAGTTAATTGATATATATATATATATATATATATATATATATATATATATATATATATATATATATATATATATATATATATGTATATATATATATATATATATATATATATATATATATATCAATATATATATATGTAATATAATATAATATAGTATAGGCTCTTAATAATAATATAATAATATAATATATACTAATATATATATATATATAATATATATATAATATATATATATATAATAATAATATATGTATAATATATACTAACTAACTCTATATATATATATAAATAATAATAATATATGTAATAATATATATATATGTATATATGTAGCTAATATATAATAACTAATAATAATAATATATATGTAATAATATATATATCTTCTTATATTATAATAATATGTATATATTTATATATATATATATATATGTATATAATAATAATAATAATATATGTATATATATATATAATATATAATATATATAATATATCTAATATCTTTCTTCTTTATATATATATATTAACAATAATATATATATATATATATATATATATATATATATATATATATATATATATATATATATATATATATATATATATATATATATATAAAAAATATATAATTATATATATATATATATATATATATATATATATATATATATATATATATAAAAAAATTATATAATAAAGAATTTTAACTTACCAAAATTCGTGAATATCTGTTCTCGGCTTGTCAAAAATATTCGAAAGGATGAATGCTTTATAGTTTATCAAAACGTTTTTGGCTCATTGCCATGAATTTATTAACCACTTCTTTCAGATCAAGAGTACGACATGTTTCATTTTCAATGCTTAATAAAGCCAATGCACTTAGCCTTGTTTCTGTCATATTGTTCCTTAAAAAAAGTTTTTATTAACTTGAGCTTTGAAAACGACCTTTCAGCTGTTGCAGATGTTACTGGTAACGTCAAATACAACTGAACTACTGTACACAAGTCTGGTAAGCTACTTGCTAAGCAGCTGTTTTCTACGAATAAAAAGTTTGCTAAATCTTTAATAGTTACCATATTTTTCATTTTCACTTCTGTGGTCATTAATGCTTTGAAGGTGATTAATTGTTCATAAACCGAAAGATAAATCTAAATCGTATTTTTCTACCAATTTTGTAGCCCTTTCTTGCAACTTTCCATTTCGTAGCTCTGCTATTGCTGCAGGAGCAAGAAATGAAATAACTCATTAACATTGTTCATGCTAATGAAACGAGTAGTTATCTGTTCATTTAATATATCAAGAGATTTATTGAAAACCCTTATTCTAAAGACTTTCAATGGGTCTTCAATTCTTTCATAAGATAAAAGCTCATCAAAAACTTTTTAATCTGTATTTGACGTCTGGAAGTAATTTTGCTTCAATGTTCCAATGATGTGCTAACTCACAGTTTCTCTCACTACATCTTCAAATTTGTGTCTTAGCTCACAAAGGGTAAGTTGCTTTCTGAAGATCTGTATTTGGACTTTGCAATATTTTTGAGAAAACATTGATGCTTTCCAATACTTTACATTGAAACACAAGACAGAGAATAAACTCAAAATTTTCTAACTGCTTCCTGAGACCAAGGGCTTCGTTTCTTTCACTTGACTTCTTACCCATAAATATCACTTGAGATAAGAACTGCGAAATACTTTTGAAATTGTTTTTTATTGCCAGTAAGGAATCATACTTGGATGACCAACTAGTTGGACACAATTTTTTAGTGTTTTTGTGATGCATTCGTTATTTGTTGAACAGCTGTTAATTCCTTGCCACCGAGCTGTAGTAGAACTGAAATACACATATACTTTTTTTCCAGTTTGTCATAAAATTTTTTGGAAAAGCCATTATATCTTTTACAGAATCTTTAAATTAAATTTTAAATTAATTGAGCTGCACAATGAATGTATTTTGCATTTGGAACAATTTTCTAAGAGCCTGAAGTCCTGAATATTTCCCTCACATATTTGCTCCTCCATCATAGCCTTGACTTCTGCATTTTTCTAAATTAATGTTTTGTTATCTAATACTTTAATTATTTGTTTTTCAAAGTTTTCATTTTTATCTCTGTTATGTTATAAAACACAAATTTTTCTTCAGGGGAGGTGCAACTATTTCTTAAAGGCACTCCCAATTTTCCTAAAAATGGACATAGAATTCGGAATTTTCAGCCGATTTTACGACTATAAACACCAAACTGCTAGCTGTTTTGCCCTATAAAACATTGTTTTTCGGGTGTTTTCTGCGACTGTAGTCATTCTTTCCAGAATTTTCAATTTTTCAAAACCCATGTTTTTGACATTTTAGTATCAACTTTCAAAAAATTTCGAAATGACTTAAGCTTGAAATACCATAGATAGATCCATTACCTACAATAGTCAAAGGATTTTCTGATTTTTGAGTTTTGTGCTCAGCGCTGGCAATTTCCAAACCCACTTTTTGGGGATTTTAAAATGAGAAAAGTACTGATAATTTTTTTTTTTTTCCCTGTTCGTGCGAAGTGGATGAAATTTCCAGGGCATATGTAGTCAGGGGAGAGACACATTTTTACTAAGATAATTTCCTTGTAAATCTGAAACTTTAGCCCTTCAAGCTCGTAATATTTTTCACCAGAGACAAAATTTATTAGAAAAATTTTCTTTTAGTATACCAAACAGGACACTAGTATATGAAATTAACTAGGTTAGTTTATATAAACCTAATTTGATGTTCATCGGATGAAGAAAAAATATATAAATTTTTCACTTTTCCAAAAATTCAAATGTTTGAAAAAGTGAAATATTGGGATATTTTTTTTTATACTTGTCCGATCAACATCAAATTTTCAGGGCTTGTATAGACGGGAGAGATATATTCTTTTTTCTTATATATATATATAATATATAATATATATATATATATATATATATATATATATATATATATATATATATATATATATATATATTTTTATACTTTCTTCTTGAATTATTAGATATATTGTATGTATATATATATATATAATAATAATAATAATAATATATATATATATAATATATATAAATAATAATAATAATAATAATAATAATAATATATATATATAACATATATATATATATATATATACTTTATATATATATATATATATATATATATATAATATATATATATATATATATATTTATATATATGGAAGAGAATATATATGTTTATATCTATATATATATATATATATATATATATATATATATATATATATATATATATATATATATATATATATATATATATATATATATATATATATATATATATATATATATCCAAAAAGAAACTAGCTAAAAAGTTTAAAAAGTAATAATAAACACATATAAAATATTCACTTTCACTGATCACTATCGTTCCACGGGGCCTACATAGTATAATCAATTTATAAAGATATATTTATAATTTATAACTTTTAACATTATTTTCATCGCTTCACTAACTTACCACATAGACGGGTAATAAATGTTTTATCATAAAAATGGTAAATTCAGTGTCTGAATATCATAAATTTGTAAAAAATAGCAGAGACGATATCGGCGGCGTCCGTTACACAAGCTGTTGCTATGCATCATAATTAAACAAAAGAATGTCGACAACCGCATTCTTCGTTCGTTCGAAATTACGCTGCAATACTGTAAATTACCTTGCAAATACCTGCCGTTTGATTACATTCAGAGTAGCGTAAGGCTATATACCCCCTTGCAGTGCCAAAGGCACGATAACTTAATCGAGGTAGCGCGCTGGCCATCGTATATGCCTACCTCTGCTCGATAGTCTAGTAGGAGCTTGGGATGGAGTCTGGACAGGATTTCCAGATTGTGAGCGGGTGATCGGGCGAGTCGGAACATCTGCATGTGTCGTAAGAGTAGCCCGAGGTGGAACTGGAGGTGAAGAATCCTGAGCCGGGTGGAGGAAGGCAAGTTGTGACCATGCGGGTGGAGTCTGAGCCGGTCGTATTGGTGCTGTTGGCGGAGGAGGAGGGGGAGGAGGATAAGGAAGAGGATCAGGAAAAGGGAGAGGAGGAGAAGGAGGAGGAAGAGATGCAGGAGGAGAAATAGGAACGTTAAAAGAACGAGTTGCAGGAGGAGAAATTGAAACAAAAGGTAAAGCGTCAGGGTCGAGAACAGGAAGAGGATTCGCCTCGAAGAAAGCAGGCTTAAGGATCGATCGAAACGACTTCTGTGCGTGTGGGACGCTGTATCGTGAAGAATTTCTCCTTCCTAAGTATCACTGGAAAAGGTCCATCGTACTTAGGTTGGAGAGCGGTGCGGTGGGAGTCATGTCGAACAAAGACATGAGTGCAAGAAGAAAGGTCCTTAGGGATATAGGAATGCACCTTGTGTGGACGAGAAGGAGTTGGTCTCCACGACGAAGCACAGCGCCTCAAGCGGGTAAGATAAGCAAGCGGGTCGGCTGTAGAAGGAGGAGAGGACTGTGAGAAGAAGTCACCAGGAAGACGAAGAGGAGAACCATACACTAAATCAGCAGCCGAACAGTGCAGATCCTCTTTAACAGCGGAGCGAATGCCAAGCATTACGAAAGGGAGAGCGTCAGTCCAATTTTCCGGATTGGGCTGAGCTAGAAGAGAAGCCTTTAGCTCATATTTAACCCAGCATTGCTAAATGCTCTCTCACTTGAAACACTAGTTGGGGGACAGGACAAGTATTTCCTTGCAAGTGTACTTAGCGTGGGTAAACATTTTGCTTAACTTTTCACCAACTGATTGAACCATCATTTGTATCTAGTCGTTTTTCTTGGTGATAGTTTTCAATCATTTGCACTACATCTTTTGGTAATGCGTGTGTTTTACATCACTACTGGACTGTAGAAATTCTTCCAGTGAATCTGTTATCGATTTACTTGTAGAAGGTGTTGGTTCTGTAGATTTCGTTTTTATCCTTTAATAGGGATATAGTTTTTCAACTGCAACCCAAAGTGACGATTTAACTTGTTCTAATATTGTTACAAAATACTTGCCTTTATAACGGGGATCTAAGTAAGTTGCAATAGTATGAAGGTCATTGATTTCCACAGAACCAAAGCGTTTTTCTAGCTCTAGTTTTATTGCATCTTTCATTCCTTTTAAACCATCATCATTTTCATTTGAAGATGGTTCAAAATGCTTCTTTAGCGTTGAGATTAATGGCATTACATCGGAGACAAAAGCTGTGGAGACGCTGAT
>JABUQX010122631.1:0-2500 GCA_015478945.1 Trachelipus rathkii | reverse complement strand
CTTTGATCTTCCATGGGTCATTTTTGGCCCACGGTATTTTTTGGCAACCCTAATTTTTTGGCAACCCTAATTTTTAGCACCCTTTCGAAGAAAGGGTGCGCCAAACGGTTGCGTTAGCAACCGTTGTACGTACCCCACCCTAATTTTTTCGACCATGGGTCATTTTTTGCCCACGGTAATTTTTGATGTGTCTTTAGGGGCTTAGCCCTTTTGTGATGTCTTAACCTTGATCCTGGGCACCCGCAGGTGCGACCCGCCCGTCGCGTTTCCCGCCCGCGTGAACCTTTGGTTCAAATCCTGGGCACCCGCAGGTGCGATCCGCAATCCAGCCCGTCCGCCGCCGCGTTTCTACCGACGCGTTTCTGCCGCCGCGTTTTCCCGCCCGCCGCGAGCGTTTCTGCAGCCGCGTTTTCCCATCCGAAGAGAGAGAGAGAGAGAACCGTCCCCTAACCTGTATTGTCATACTCCCAACCTGATATATATATATATATATATATATATATATATATATATATATATATATATATATATATATATATATATATATATATATATATATATATATATATATATATATATATATATATATATATAGAGAGAGAGAGAGAGAGAGAGAGAGAGAGAGAGAGAGTCCGTCCCACCAACCTTGATATATATATATATATATATATATATATATATATATATATATATATATATATATAGTATATATATATATATATATATATATATATATATATATATATATATATATAGAGAGAGAGAGAGAGAGAGAGAGAGAGGGATAGAGAGAGATATATTTTGTCCTGCGCGCGCAACGTTCTATGGCGAAACTTCGCGCATAGTTCTACGCATCCACGTGACATCTATCGCCACGCCTCCAATAATAGCCTTAACGAATCACATTTGCGAATTGTAATATTTACATTATTTGCATTTTTATGACCTATGTAAATAACTTAATCTCATTTGAGAAACACACGATGGCCTTTTTCCAATGTGAAGCTATAAAAGGATTATCATTCTAAAGATGTTTCTTTAAGATATAAAAAGATTAAACCTGAGAAGGATAATCCTTTTATGGCATATGTAATTAGATAAAATTTTAATTAACTTAGATCTTTTGAGAAAAAACAAATAAAATAAGACCAGCTTGATCTTTTGGCCTGATGGATGCTCATAAAGAAGGGAAACCATTTTTATGACCTATGTAAATAACTTAATCTCATTAGAGAAACATACGATGACCTTTTTCAAATATAAAAGGATTTTCCTTCTAAAGATGTTTCTTTAAGATATAAAAAGAATAAACCATTTTATGGCATGTGTAATTAGATAAAATTTTAATTAACTTGAGGTCTTTTGAGAAAAACAAATAAAATACTTTTTCAGGTGGTGGATCATAAATAGTTGAATAAATAAAGATAGCCTTTTGCTGAATACAACGTTAATCCTGTTCTGCTTATTTGACTTTCAATAATTAAAAATGTATTACCTACATCTTTTTCAAAAAGGTCCTCACTCCTACTTTGAAGAAGATATGGTTAATATATTTTTAATTATAAAAACACTTTTATTTGTTTACTCGGCATCTTCGAAACCTCTCAAATCCGATTTTAGTTGTTTACTTAGGTAAAGGATTATACGCTTCATGTTCAAAAATATACAAATGTAAATTGTATCGAAACTTCAAACCTGAGTAGAATGGGGCGGGGCCGAGGATAGGGGACCTCCCCCCTACCCTATGACTGTGTATAAAAGATGAAGTATCGCGCAAGAACAGCATCAGAATAGTGATTACTAAAAAAGTGTTAACTACAACTCGATAAAAGAGCCACATTTAGTTGAAAGTATTCCGATGCATGTACGCACCTTACCCCCAGTCTTGGGGAGAAAAAGGTAGATGGAGAAGAAATATATATATATATATATATATATATATATATATATATAGAGATAAATATAAATTTATATATATATATATATATATATATATATATATATTAAAGGGAAACATTTTATTTTAACTAGTTCCGAAATAAATAAGTTGCGTTTGCAAATTTGCGGGTAGTTCCAATACCCTATAGATAAATTATTGGCTTTACTGAATGTAATATATATATATATATATAGCATATATATATATATATATATATATATATATATATATATATATATATATATTAGTTATGTTATATATTTATATATATATATATATATATATATAGGGTTATATATATATATATATATATATATATATTAAAAGGGTGTATATTATTATTCTTAGCAAGATTCGAATTAAATAAATTTTTTATTATTAAGTTTTTTGTAGGCAGTTCCCAATACCATATAGAAAAATTCTTACCAACACTCAATGAAATATATATATATATATATATATATATATATATATATATATTGAATTTATAATGAAAACGCAAGGTTTCACGATAAATGCGAAAACGGTTAAACACCCAATCTGAAACTGAACGAAGCAATG
>JABUQX010122630.1:0-39553 GCA_015478945.1 Trachelipus rathkii | reverse complement strand
TAGAGATTTTCCGCTTTCTGAATCAATTACTTCAATCCATGAACCCACTTTTAAACTCCTGCATAAAATTATAGAGTATTTGAAAGATTTTTTGAGATAAAGTACTTTAATATAAAGCTTATGCACACTTGAATAGTCTTTAAAGGGTAACAAGACTGTAAATACAACCCAAGTTATGTGTTAACACATTGTAATAAGTCCTTTATCCTTATAATTGGCCTCTAAACAATACAATTTAAGTTATATAATAGAGTACTATTGAGATGCTCTAAGGAGAATTCACTCAAGAAGGACCCTTTAAGGTCACACAATATGATATTGATTATTGAAAAGATAAAAAGTAGAAGTTGTTAACACTCATACTCTGGTAATCAAATCTGCTGGGTTTTCAGCAGTATTTGATGTAAGCATAAGAAATGGATACTTAGTACTCTTGCTTCTTTTGTTTTGATTGAATAAAATTTCTTTGAGCCTATTGTTTACAAAAATGTTTTTATTTTATTGCTTGATTTTCCAGATAGGATTAATGAAATAGTATATATTTATGATATTCAATATTCAAAGACCAGTTCGAAAACTTGAAAACATTAGAAAAATTAACCGATCCTAAAGTTTATAATTCATTATGAAAACTTAGAACATATCACAGGCAACAACTCTAAAGATGGAGCAAAGCCCTAGAATTTGAGAAGGGGCCTACCTTTAGGCCTTTGAGAAATATTAAATTAGATAAACTATTGACCTAATTAACTATAATTGATCTTATTTAAGCTTGCAATGCTTAATATTTTAGTCAATTTAGGAATGCATCACTAGTAGAAAACAATACAGAAGAAACGATATGTTATAAATATCCAGAGTTTGAGGGAGCCAGGTGAGAATAGTACTCACACCTTTCCTATCATTACGCATATATTTATGTATCAAAGTGATATAATATTATATCATATTAATTATATTATGAACTTACGGTAAAACAGCAGACAGAACCACGACAACCTATAAAACGTACGCGCCGGACAGGATACCCAACTTCTAATTTACATTACATCCCAAAATGTAGACAGAAAACATATAATTGAGTTGTCGAATATTAATAATTTCCTATTCAGAATAGCCGACCTCTTTAAGTTACGGGTAAAAAGCAATTTAATTATTTTTTCACAGGATCACATAAACACACATTGTTGACTAATCAGAGCAAGATCTTAAAAACTTGAGTGGTTACTGGTCGATCTTGTATAATTTCTCAGAGACGTATTTTGCACAAATAACAATGTCTATTATTAATCTGTTTCAGAGTATAGATTTTGCGTTATGAGTTTTTAATATCTCATAAGGTTCAGCACGAGCTCGATATATATTCAAGAGAGATATATTTGTCGCGATAACTAAACACCGATCCGGACGCTACAATGGATCTAACACGTCCACAACCACCCTTATACCTCAGTTGACATGTAACCACAAGCATGAAAAGGAGAGAGGAGATCCATATGCCAGGACGACTTACTCTGACTGGCTTTTAAAAATGTCTCGATAGGTAAAGCAGCCGAGAGAGCAATTGATACCGGGTACTTCTTATAAATATACTTGACTGCCAAGAGGATCTGCACGAGCGGACGACGTAACCGATCTCGTCGTCATAAACTGACTTTTGAAGTTCCTAAAAAGGAAAATCCGAGAATTAGAGAACTCTCTCTAGATAGAACCCGACTCCTATATCGCATCTCTCGTAATTAAGTCTATATATGGGATAATTTATCATTAGTACCTAATATATACAACAATAAGAGCTAATTTTACTTAAGATACGGAGGTTACATTAGAAGATAAAGTCGTAAAGTTAACTATATTAATTATAATGGTCTACGGAACCAAACAAGTATAATAAGCGAAATAATTATTTATATAATGTGGACCAGCCAATGAATTATCTTAATACGAAATATAATTAGATAATTATTAATTCTAATTAATATATATATTATATAATATGGTAATTAATACTAAATATATAATTAAGATAATCAGTAAATACGTAGACTATTTATTTCAAATGGAGTAAATAACTATAATTATAATATCTAATTTATATATTAGGTATTAATATCAAGAAGTTGTTATGTTTACCTGCTGTTAATGATAATAAGTACAGGTGGGAGAGATACTTAGGGTTTATAAATAATAGTGAAGGTAGTCATGAATTACCTAAAGCTATAAAATTAGGCATTCAGATGGACCCCTATCTTATGAAAGCGTAATTACAGTATAAGAAAGAACATTAGATAAAAAGGAAGTGAAAATAATTGAAACAGTTCAGGCAAAGGATGGTCGATTTGAAGATGTGTGGTGACTTGGAGATTAAATTATGAAAGAATAAATGAAGTACGTTGATGTGAAAGACATGGTTTCTCATGATGTTGTGAAAGGAGCAATGGATTACACAATAGGTGCAGGTTCTAGGGATTATGGGGACAGATTATAATAGGTGGTGAAGTATTAGATGTGACTGGAGCGGTCAAGTAAACCCCGGGCTAAGAGAAGGAAGTTGATTGGAGAAAGTGAGATTGGAAGGTTCCTAGTATATAACAGATGACCCTGGAGAGAGATATGGGTTGTAGCTCTTGTGCAGGGGGAAAGCAAATAGAAAGGTGCCGTCTAATAGTATGTGTGAAATTGCGGGAGTGATTGGCTGAGAGGGGGGTCACATTGGTTGATGCTGGACTCTCTCTACTGGAGCCAACTTAGAGATTAACTCCGCTCCTATATAATTGGAGATAAGGAAAATGTTGCACCAACTAGTGGGAGGTAGAAATTGAGGAGAGGTGTACCCCACGAATATTCTGGCCTTTGCCCGCTCGCAGCGTGTCCCACGCGTGAAGACTACTTAATAGGTGGTGATTTCTGAAGATTGAAACGGCACGTAGTCTGCATAAGGTAGAAGGATAGGGGGCTCGGTGAAAATGCAGTGGGGCAGTTGTTATCTTTTCCAGCATTTCGGTTAACATTCTACTAAGCGCTTTCTTTCTGGGTTACACTAAGATATGCACATATGGTCTATCATACGGAACCCCATCCTTTTAACCAAGACTCTCTTAGGGAGAAAAGGTGGGTGATGAAGATATATATGTTGATATATATAAATATATACTGTTTATATAATCCCGATTAAGCTATTTTGGGTTACTGGACTGTATATTGTGACATGGGCAAGCACAAGTTGGGTTTAGCACTATCTTGCCCATTTTAAAAAGGTACAAAGTTATTTGTTATACTTTTTCTCATAACTTATTATCCATCAGAGAAATGGATTACCTATATATATATAACCTATAATTTATATACTTTTCCTTTCTCTATAAAATCTACAATATCTTCAACAAGGATAAAAGCCCTACAGGAGTTCATGAACAAATAAATTTTAATAAATATACTCAATTATATATATATATTATTACAGTTAGAATATACAACTACTAGAGAGGCCAGTAAGAAATATTTGCGAGGAGGGTGTTTTGGTACAGAAATAACTTATTATATGAGAGAGATTACTGTATAAAATGAATTAATTTATAAATTTCTACTAATCAAAATTGTAAGATAAAAATAGTAATATATATCATATATAGCACCAATGACAAACTCTTTAAGGTCATTATATATTATTATATATATTTAGATATTGATGTTTTTTTTAATTATATATATGTTAAATTTTATGAAGCATATATATATAATATATATATTACATATTATATATATATATATATATACTCAGTACCTAATGGTTCGTGTCTAACCAGTATTAGATATTTAAATTGCTGGTCTTTTAAAATAATTGTGCTTGATTTTGTTTATACAGTAATTTAATTATTTTTACTGGATATGTTTATAATAGTCTTTTAATTTAAAAATTACACTATGAGGCTATATATTTATTTTATTCTAATTAAAATATTTCAGTTTAAACTGACAACTCATTGTATTATGGTAATATAATATTAATGTGTAACTAAAATAAAGCAAATATATATACTTATGTAAGTACACTTGCTATTTTTGGGGTTAATTAATTATCAATTTGTGGTTTGTATGGCTTATTCTTATTGATATATTATAATTATATATACTCTGAGGTTTTAGAACAGATCAAATACAATAGGGACAATAGGTTTGATGTAAAGATATTAATTATTTTTAGATGTATTAGCTTCAGTAAATTTCCATCTTATACGAAATAAATTTTGAGGCAATCACAGTAAAAAGCAAAGACATGATCCTTGTGAGAATCAAGATAAAGACTTCCGAACTCTTATACAGATTTAATAATATTAAATTACAGCAAATATTATAATATATTAAATATATATAATATATAATAAATCCATTGAATATTATTTATAATAAACTAATTAAAAATTACTTCGGCACAGATTAGTACAAGATTAAATCAAGTCATATTATGGTTCCCGCCAAGTAAAGCCATATAGAAGATATTTTTCTCAGGGGTCTCCTGGGGTGCTCTTGTAGCAATCTCAAGATTAATTGAAATAAATTACGTATAAATATTAATATATAATAAAAAATATTATCATATATTCCTGCATTAGTAACTTGTCATTTAATACCTTATAAATAAAAATGAGGACATGTACGTAGAGGGATTAGTTTTGATTATTGTTACTATGCATGAAAAATAACGAGCTTTCTATTCTATTTATAAATATTATTATATTAAAATTATATAGAATAATTTGCTAATAAATATAATACAAAACAGTGTTTATATTATTATATATTGATAATAACTCATTCTTGCATGATAAAATTTTAAATGGTATTGATAAATAATAGATCTCTATAACTAAATAAGGAGTAGTAGCAATAATATTTCAATGTAATTATTTATTATAATATTAAGTATTGATAATTATTTAGTATATCTTTAATACAATACCTATTATAGTATATAGCCATATATATTATAACACGTAATATTATAGCTTTTGAAGAGACTAAATAATAGATGAACGTATTATTCTTATGAAGGTTTATTTATTTCGTTTAGTACATGCTCTTTAGGTTAGGTAGGGGTTGTTGTTTAGTTTACTCGAGAGAATTTGTGAATAGCCTTATTTTATCTATTAATTCACCTGTCTGAAAGTATCTATGAGGGTTGTTGTACCACTTATATCTTTTTTTCTCAGGTATTTTCAATTATTTATTATGTTACGCTATAATATTTAGTCGTGATTGAGGTATACGTTTAGGTTCGGATAGCCACGCTGGTGTGTAGCTGAGATGTTGGTGAGATTAATCTGTTGTTGGTATGTTGGTTGAATGATGTGTGATGCGTATTTTATTATAGTTGTTAATGTCTTACTTCTGTTCGACTTATATTCTGGCGATCTATGATGATATACAACTATTCCTCATTGTCTATATTGGACGCGCTTATAGTCTAGATGCATGGTTGCTTTAACCTCACGCTCTTCTTCCTATAAAGGTAATTTGTGATGAATGTTGTATTCCTGTTGATATTCATCCTGGAATTATAGTATTTTTATTCTCATGCTTAACTAGTTTAGTTTTGATTTTTTGTAAGATTTTTTGCTTTATGATATTATATTGTATCATTTTTTATGTTTTGAAGTGTGGTGATGAGTTTAATATTGCCTATAAAATATTTCCTTAATCATTACATTAAAATTATTTTGGCATTATGAGTATAATTATTAATATTGTTACTTTTGAGTGGTATATCAAATAATTATTAATTCTATTTATTTCTAACATATAAAATTTATAAATGTTATAATACTATTATTGATATTTTGGTGATAGTCTTAGTTCGATATACATATCAGCATAATATTTAGACTGAAACTATATTTAATATTTATAAAGATAATATAATATTATTTTAGGATTTAACTTATCTTTGAATTTAATAATGTAATACTTTTTATTTTATATCCATTATATATAATTATATCTATCTGTATTATTGAATAATAAATTATATTCAATCAAATAATAATATGGTTATTATTGAACTATATTTTATCGTATACTTATTTATCTTCATTTTTATTTCTTTCATAACTACATTTATATCAGTATCCATAATACTTTGTATTTGATTGATAGTTTTCATTGTGGTGGTGTTTGGTTATCTCCGACAAGAATTGAGAGAAAGTAATCAAGATTGATAATATTTAATTTAAGTTTTCTTTGTTTGGTCGAATGGTAGGGAGTATGTTGAAGGGAGTTATGTTGTGACCGTGTGATCATTGTTGCACTATAGTTCACAATAGTATGAGAAGAACAAGAGTTGTTTGTTGGGTGGGTTTCTGTTACAGGGTGAATTGAGGAAGTAGGTTCACTGGGTAATTTGAGATTTTATGGTATGGTGCTCTTGAGCTTCAGCGATGCGTGACATATGTAGATTAGTGCTTAGAGTTTTAGTGGGATGGCCAGGAAGTGAAGGTGTGGAGGGAGATGTGAAGAAGTATCGACTCTAACGCGCTCTATTCAAATGGCACACGGCGTTAATGGGCTCATGAGGTAACAAGAAAGTTATAAAGTCTGATAATCCAATTCGTTGAATACAATAATTATATAGCTGTCATATTACGAGTATAGAGATTATTAAGTTGCGATAAGTTTAGAATTGTAATAGTTAATACGCCTACTTATAACTATAAATCGTTGTTACTCATAATCCATTCATAAGTCTGACTCGCACCTATATGTAAATCATCGGTTGAATGTTGATAACACAAATAGTTGTTCACTTAACTATATGAATATAATCAAAGATCTGGGGGCATTAATAGAAGGATGGAGTTCGGCATATGAGTCTTAGATGTTGCTTAAGTGCTATTATAATAGAGATTGTGTTATGTGCTAAAGGGTAGGAGTAAGAATGTTAACAGCTGATGGTGAACTATGAAGAGGGTGATATGAGAAGACGAGGATAATAGCAAGGTAAAATGAAAAGAAGACGTGGTAATGAAACAATGTTACTATAAAGTACAATATTGAGTATGATAGTTTTCAAAAGAAAATAGTCATCTTGAAAATATTTTATTAGGTACTAGAAGGATTTGAGAGCAGTAATAAAGGAGAATAAACTATAAACGGTTATAGACAAAAAGACTGCCTAGGTGTATATTTGTTTGTACGTATGAGACGTTTTTTGATAATACAGATGCACATGAAGCGAATTTGGGAAGGAGGATGAATTGAGAGATAGCTACAGGAAATAAGAGTTAGCTCTGTCTGGATAGGAAGCTGCGAAAGGTTAGAATGAGATAAGGGATATCTGAGCTTAGAATGTGATGAATGAAATTAATGGTGATGAGTTGCTCTTAATGGTATCAAGCTTTTGAATGAATAATATGGTGGTGAGGGGAGTTTGTTTGAGAAATGAACTTTTGTAAAATTCATATATATATATAGCACAATATTAACAGTAATTGAAATAATGTATGGGATGTGTTTTATGTGCCAAATATATGTGGTTGCTGAGGCTCGCTTTCGATGGGTGCCACAGCGTAGAAGGCAAAATGGTTATAATGGAGGAACTGAAGTTAATTTAGCAAGGCCTTGATGAGAGGTAATGGGTAGAGAGAGAGATGTCAAGAAATTATATTGGAGAATGATGGGTTAAAAAATTACTGGCATGGGTATTATCGATGAAATTATCTAGTAAGAAAAAATGATATGCTATTTGTGAGCGGAGGCGAGATTGGTGATTGATTGTGAAATTTGGAAAGTCTGGTGAGTAAAATAATAATAAGCGTTTATGTGGTTGGCAGTGGTATACGTTCCAAGGATGGGATTGGAGGAGAGCGGTAATTAGTACGTCTTCCTGCTGACCGTAAGTATATTCCAGGGTAAGTGAGAAAAAGGGGGAAGCTGGTAGAAATTTAATACTGTGGGAGATAATGGTATGTAATTGAGGGTCTGAGTAGGGAAGGTATAGCCGCCTGTGGTTATTTTGGTTCGAAAGAGTGCGCTCGAGTGACTCGAAGGGACTGAAAAATTGGTGAACGAACAAGGTGGCGTTTAGGAAAGTGGTAGAAGGATTGTGGTTGGATTCAATCTTTACAGTTTGAAACAAGATGAATAGAAGAAAATGAAGGGATGATAGGAAAGAATCAATTTATTTAGGTTTTATTATGTGATTTTACAACCAGGGCGAGTTGAATAGGGTTTATATATAGGCGAAGCTATTATGCTGGCAGGTATTAGTGTATATGGTGTTGGTGGTAAGGCCTTCATGGAATGGAATCAAAATTAAGTGATGTATAGACATAGTGGAAGCGTGGTGTAAGAATCTATAAATGGGTGTCAAATGTGATTGGTTTAGGAATAATAGCGGGGGAGTGAGACACAGGTTGTTGTCTTTATGTGTCTCTTTCTTGGTTATTCAAGTGTAGTAATGATCGGATGGGGAGTTATGAAAAAGTAATTCGAGCGTTGGTGAAATGGCAGGAAAAATTTCGGTGGTCTAGAATTGATGGAGGAATGCCCAGGAGGTATGTTGGGATGTTGCCCTAATTAGAGCCTATTGTAAAGGGTTGTCGGATCCACCTGATTGTTGGGTTCTGTCTGGCCCGCCAAGTTGGCGAGTCCCTGATAGAGAGATTTGAGAGGGAATTTGTGTTGGGATGTGAGCCTGGGGAATATTTATTTTGGCCAGGGAGTGTTAATTGTAATTATCAGTGCAGGGTGTCCCGTAAAGTATTATACGTAGATTATATTGTATGTATATGTGTTTATTGTTTTTTTGTTTTGATATGTTGTATATGTGTATTAATTGTTTCCTTTCAGTGTTGATATAGGTTTTATTCGCTCTCGATTGTGTAGCTCAGCTGGAGCATAGTGGTCTGAGTTTAAATTAACTCTCTCGGGATATGTGTTTAAAAGGATTAGAATTGAGAAGGGAATCGGATGATGCATTGGAGTGTACAGTAGGAAAGGATTGTGAATGGCAGGAGAGTGAGTTGGCTGGTCCGACGAATTCTTAAATATCGTGTGGTGAATTTGGTAAAATGGGAATCGGGACAAGTCATTATGAATGTGCGCTAAGGAGTCTTAACATGAGGCGTTCACCTAAATGTGGTTAGTTATAAACCTATGTGTTTATTTGTACTGGTAGTGAGACTCAAGGTCTAGGATAAGGAAGTAAAAATGTATGATGCTGAAGTTCAACTGTGTTTCAGATGGAACTATATACTTAATGGACGAGGGGCCTGCGCATTGCATAGGGTTGTGAAAAGTATATTTTAATCAAAGATATACGGGTAAAATTTTCTCGTTATTTAGAGGAAGTATGTGTGGTTGTGAAGAAAGGTGTAAATTAAATAGAAAGAAGATAAATGAAAAGTAATATTTGAGATGGTTTGGAGTCATGAAGTATTTTTGTTTATGTGAAAGGAGGAATGTTGTAGAAGTCGGATTGGAGTTAAGCTCAGGTAGTACTAGTGGTAGAGTGTGGTTGTGTGACCGACCGGCTGGGAAGATGCCGAAAGAAAGTTGTGATTGAATGTTCGGTGAGCAAAACACGAATGTCTCGAAGGAGATTGAAATATGGAGTTTGGCAGAGAGCGAGAAATAAATGGTGCGTGATATAGTTGAGAGAAATTAGAGAGATGGCGGGTGTTGTTAGAGCATAGTGGGGGGCAATTGGTTGTGGTCCACCTGGGCCAGTGTGTGGAATGTAACCGCTTACAATTGACAACCGATGTTCCATAGTTGGAGGGTAACCGTCGACGGATCCCATGATGCTCTTATGGGTGGGATTTTCTGTCTGTGATCGGAGCTCTCACTAAAATTATCGGGATACAGAAGGGGGCGGTATAGGCTGGGCTTTCTTTTCGGAACGTTTGTCATGTTCCTCCTACTGCTTTTTCCTTTTTTTTCCGAATGTCTGTGTCAGTGACACCTTAAACGTTTACTACCCAAATCATGTGGGGCACAATAAGGGCAAGGTGAATGAAAGAAGAGAAAGATAATATATATAGTATACATATCTCGGTAAAATAGATATATAAGTATATATTGCAATTATATATATGATTATTATATATATATATTAGACCTCCAGATATACCTTATATGAGGATAGTAATATATCTTATTTATTAATTTCTGATAGTATTAGTGACCTGGCAACCGATTCCAAATTTCCAGCTGATGCTGATTCCGATACCGATAGTCGAGGCATTAAGTGCCAAGAATCACCGCCAATTGCCTAATTTTAGTCCATTATATATACATAAACTAATTATATATATATAATAATACATAGTATCTTTGATATTATACTCATATAAAATATATATATATATAATATATAATATAATAGAATTAAATACTAAATCATGATTTTTTTATTATCATATTATCATATGTGGCTATTATATATATAATTATATATATTATAGGTATATTTATATTTATAGTATTATTATTAATATTATTATTAATTTGGCTAACAAAAACTATTTTAGAAATTTAAAACCTTATAAAATTAATGTTATAGATTGAATTCTCCTAATATTTTATCATTTGCTAAAAAAAATACCGATAAATTCGTTAATTACCTAAAAGTAAATAAAAGTGTCTTAGTAGAGGCAAATTGAAAGCATCAAATGAAAATCTTTAAAGTAGAAAACTGACACCAAATTCTTGGTCATTTTATTGCTTTGTTTTAAGGAAAAATCCTTCTTTAATTTATTTGAAAGCAAAATTATCATTATTGTCAATATTGTGTAGCAAAATGATAGCATGAACCAGAAACCGTAGTACAACAGAAGAGGTAACCTTTTGTTCTTCTCCTCCGCTTTCTGTGGTTGTGCATTGTCCCCGGAATTTTTTGTTTTAGGAGAATAAAATTGACCACAACTTTCAGGAGTCTAACAGAATTATATATGTATTATTCTTGAAGTCTTATTTCATTTTCGCCCATGGAAAAAGGGAGCAGAGTTTAAATAATTTTATTCCACAATAGCAGGAGGGACAGCCAAATGCTGAATTCAGGGTTAACCAGTTTTATATTTCGATGACCAGCCCAAATTGTAACCAGGTCAGAGATACACTGAATTTTAATTTTTAAAGCGAAAGTTTCTTCATATTATTTTTTCAAAATGGGCTGGATTGACTAATAAGATAAAACATCTTCAATTTTTTTTTTTCAAATAGGGTGTCTTTTCTCCCTTAGGAAATGAAAGTTGCTTTTGCTAGTCATATGTAATAAAAGTATTCCAATGCTTTCTCTTAGTAAATAATTCCTCGGGGGCAAAAAAAAACAGCCTTCCAAAACCTCGTGGAAAAGTTAAAGCTAGTTATCCTTCTAATGATTCAACTCCTTGATCTTTCACGACTAGATACCTCTCTGTTAAGGATTGCCCTAAAATGAGGAAAGACATCATGAAAGATTTGGCTTTAGCACTGAAGAAAGTGAGTGGAAAAATCTGTTATTCCTCTTGTCCTACTTTATCACAAAACATCATATCTTTGCGCATTCACCATAAAGCTTTTAAGTATAAATTACGAATCTTCACTTTTTATTGTCATAATTCCATACGGAGCCTTCAGGAGAGGCACGCTCTTTAAAGCCCGATGAGATAAGTATAGGTAGGCAAGCTCAACAATAGATCTCTTATCAAGTAAAATGAGTAAATGCTTGATAATCTATTATTTACTTACTGGAAATCTTTTTTTCCATGGCTGATCCGAGCTGACGTAGAACCCAAGTCCCTCAAATAAGTCCTTTTTTTTCTGATTTAGACTTCACTTCAGAAAAAAAAAAACAGACAAACATCATTTTCGATAGTTTGGGATTCACTTATGCCCCCAACGAAGAATAGCCATTAGAGTCTCCCTGTTGTGGCTCAAGCCAGATTGTGTACAGATCTAACAAGGAAAAATTTTTTGAATGTTTTTAGCAATTTATCGAAGAACTTCTTCCGCGTTGTTTTCTAAAATGGAATGCGAGGTTTTTGAAATGGGGAATTCCCACTTAACACACTGCAATATGGAAATGAGAGTAACGGTCTTTTGTTCAAAATGTTTTGAACAAAAGCATATGAAATACTGAGTGCTAATTACGACTCTGGTTTGTATAAGTCCCTGAACTCAAAATCTGTGACTCGTGGTAAATATTAAAATCTGATATTCTTCTCTTTAAGATTACAAATTTCTTGAGAACGAGCGTTTTTAAACCTACGATTTTGTTTGCAATATGGATATATTTTTTTTTCACGCTCTTTGTTCAAATATGGCATCAATCATTGAGAACTAGTTGCAAAAGAGTGTAAAAAGCAAGGTAATGCCCTGAATCCTGCTTGTGTAAACCCTCCTGCAAGCCAATACCTTTAGGTGCGTTATCCCTTACTATCACATTAACGGGAATTTTATTAGCAGGAATATATATATATAATTCGTCCATAACATTTTGAAGACAATGTCACTTCTATAGATGGGTGGTGTGAGATACGTCGAATAGCGCCTGAAACTTCGAAGGATAATGCAATTTTTTTCCTATACCTTCATAAACCACCAATAATGCCTCCTTAAAAGTCAATATTCACTGCTCACATTCACGAGTTCACCGGGTTATAATAATTATCGAAAACATATTTACAGATAACATGCATTATGGTCTAACAGTCGAAAATGTCTGCCTCAACCATGACCTGTCTGAAAATACTAACATGATATCCTTAAGCCTATAAAACGTTAAGACGATGCGCGGTCAATCCAAGTTGTTTCTTTAAGTTAAGAGTATGAATTAAAGGAAGAAAACATGTGAGAATATTAAAATAAGTAAAAGAAGTTTGTGACAGACTCTATCGAAAACTTTGCCTTTGAAAAAATCTTAAAGATCGAAAATTATAAAAAAGTTATCTTTCCCAAATATGTATATACCAAAGAATCGGTCAAAAAAATCTGGTACAATTTTGTCGATGTTGAAAATGCATCGCGACATTTCCGTGAGAAAAACAACTGATGATCCTGCGAATTCTTCCGGAATTAATCGTGGTGTCCCCAGTCAACTAATATAGATTAGTAGTAGCTATTATATATATATATTATTATATATGTAGGTATATATATAATATATTCACCTAATAATATATATATGTACATATAATTTAGTAATATATATGTATATATTTAGTCTATATATTATATATCTATATAAGTATAAGGGAGAATATTGATCATGTAGCAGTGCCATGATGTGCAATTGAGAGCGAATGGTTAGGTCCGACTAAATCTTATTCTGAAGGTGTTGTTATTAGTTCTCGAAAAAATAGTTTTTTATAAGTAACAGCTCTGGAATTTTGTACAAACCATTGTTTTTGAATCTCCCAGCTGTGATAAGTTACAATCTTATGTCATTTCTTTATCCTCGAGACTTCAATATGATCATTGGAAGACACCGGCTTGTACCATTTATAGAGCTAGCTACATAAACCAGTAAAATTTCTTTCTCTTTTATTATCTCTCTCTTGGCTACATGATATAGATGGAATAGATGTGTAGTATTTTAGGAAAAGTGTAAACCCTAGAAAAACAAGAGATATAACGTAAATAACAATATAGCAATAGCGCTCAGAGAAAGGCAACAGAGGGAGTTAGGTAGGTCCCGAAAGTAGTGCTAGCAAGATATCAAACACCTTGAGCCGAAGATTGGTACGAGGCTATTTAAGACCTGGGGGTGTCAAGGTGTGAGGTGATAATAATTTTACGCCACCGGTGCGTGCGGCTTATTTAAGCTTATGATTAGGTAGGTTTTAAAAATAAAGGATATGTAAAAAATCTTTACAGATATTTAAACTCTGATATTTGTTACAGTTTACTAATCTTGTAAATGCTTTGCTGGAAGATAGAGCCGTTTGGTGACATCATGTAAAGTCCGATTATCGTTAATGGAGAAAACCAAACGCTCTATGATTATCAGGCGTAATATTTCTTAAAGTAGAAGAAGTTATTAGATAGTAAGTGTGAGACTATCTATTTAAATTGAGAGAGAGCTGTCGCGAGAGGTGTATTATGTAAATTAGTAGGCAAAATTTAGTCCAAGTATCAAGTCAGTCTTTGTTTATTATTTGACCAGGGTTTCAAATTGTGGGTCTAAGGGATTCCTCCTGAGAGTTCTGCTTGCTACGATTCTAGTATAATGTGTGGGCTGATCTTGCTAAATGTGGGAGAGTCGCATCCTCATAGCTTTGGGCAATTCAGGTTGAATCTTTCTTCAAACCGCTTGGGATTCATACCCTGAAATCCTTCAAGAGTTGCTTATTCTGGGAGCTTGACGTACGTTTTCCGTTCGTTGGGATTCAGTCTTTGAATCCTTCTATAGGGGTTAACCATTCCAGTATCTATGGGATTCCTCCTGAATCCTTTAACTTCTTGGTGCGTAATTTCTAAGGCTTGAGATTCAATCCTGAGATCTTTCTTCGCTGGCGCATTTAAACGGGGTAAAAATTTATAGAAGTGTTCTCCTGAAACCTTGTCGCTTACTTTGCAATTGTCCGCGTGACCGAGAGAATATTCACCTGCCTCGCACTCTTTTTCACCTTCAATCGTATCCACTTATCAACACAGTAGTAGGGCCATTCAATTCTTTAAATCCTACTTTTTTATCAACTCTATAGGAACCCATTCCTGCAGTCAAATATCAGTTAAAAGTCAATTATACATTTTAATTGCAATCAAATATGGGTATTGAGTCTGAGATTTCTTAATTCCCAGCCCCATTTGACTTTTATATGCATGAGCAATATTTGAAGGCGTTCGGATTTCCCGAACTCTCGATTTGCTCGCATCCGTAGACGCGTGACCTGTGCTCACAGGTACATAAAAATTTCTTTTTTTACACATTGTAACTTTTAACAACTTGCTCCTCCAAGGTGTATTATAACGGAGATTCTTATCCTATATATATCAATAATCTTGTATTTATATGATAACTTGTTGGGACTGTTGGGCTCGTGAGGGAGATCTCCGTGAAGTAAATTATTGGTAACTTTTGTCAGACCTTCCCACCATATTATTCTGAAAAAGCACGATTTTTAGTAAAGATACTTTCTTTATTTTCGTCAATATTAAGTCTTACATATTCGAATGTTTATGTTGAATATTATTATTAACTTAATCTTTCGAGACCTCTAATTCAAGGGTTATAATCTTCCGAGGAAAAGTTTCTCCGGGAAAGCTGTTAAAATAGTTCTAACCCCATTTTCTTTGGGTGTAAAAAATCTTAGAATTGTTATAAATCAACATTTTTAGTAAATCAAAGTTAAAACAATCCTCTGCTCGAAAGTCATTTCAAAGTCAGCGACAGGCCGGACGGGTCCTGAATTAGAACTAAACTTTCCTCCGTTCAGGAAGAAAAAATCTAATTCTGCTCGTTACCATCCCGTGAGTGGGTGTCAAGGTGGTTTTTGCTAGCCTCGCGCTGATAGACTCGTTCAACCATCAACGCTGATCTTTTATGAACAATCAACAAACCCTAACATTGACATATATCTATCCTATACTTTGACTTCTTCGAAATCAAAAATTCCTTCGGAAACTTCATATCTGACTCCACGAAAAGAGCGGAGGAGGTAACCTCACCGTCGGGTATCACTTGTTGATATTGACCCAGCTGTACTTCCTCCTCGCCACAGTCACCAATAAAATGTAAGTGGGCGCCCGAACAGGGACTCTGTTTTAGTTCCTGCGCTTGCGTGCACTGTAGGATTGGTGGACTCTTCGGTGCATCAGCAATCAATCATATTTTTAATTTTTTGTTTATCGCTTTTGAAGAAATCAAATCCTGATTCTCCCTTCTCAAAGTCTTCTTTTCAAAAAGAAATTCTTCTCTTTTTGATCGTTTTATATTCCCGTGACAGATCGATGAGTTAGTTTAGTAAATAACCCTTCTCTATTTTTATTTAAAAAAGATCTTTCATTTTTGACAAGGTTGCTGAAAATTAAAATTTGCCAGAAAATACCTTCAACTCCAAAAGACTCTTGGCCATATCTCGAGCTGTAAATGCTGTTAAATAGCCAAGAAAAAGGAGGTCTGTGGACTTTGACCTAACCCTCTTCCTGCAGCTTTCGCATTAGATCCACGTGTAGAACAATGTTTCCGTGATGATCGTAATAAATAATGTTCGGAATGCAAATGTAGGAAGAATGCTGGAAAAATAAAGACAGGGGTACGAGAGTTGTCAGACTCTGACATACCCCCTGACTTATCTTTATCTCCCCACGTTGCTGGACAAACCTTTTCACTGAGCCTAGATGAGTACTGCCTTACTTAATTAACGCCCAAGAAGAAATGATCAGGGATATCAAGATTTTGGCTCAAAAAGTAAACGATGTGGTGTAATTTTGAACACAGAACGTTCCATGATCCAGGTCAAGGTATTCCACCTAAATTCGATTCCCTTGATGCTCCTAAATTGCAAATGCCTAAAAATACCACCTCTTTCTATGATCGTGAGTATAAACCCTTCCTTAGTGGTGTTTCCCTCCAATCTCCAAACCACGATCACCGTCGCCCCTTTGTTCTCTGCATAATCCACCACTCCCCTAGTTATGTAGAAATAGTCCTAGAAATCAAACTATGTCTGTCTAAATCCTAATCGTTTGATTCCTGTAATCCTACACCTCCTTATTCCTAATCCTAAATTCTTTATTTCCTAATCCTAATCTTATTCCTAATATCTAACCTTTATTCCTATCCTAATTTAGTGGCCTAAATCAAATAATTTTCTTCTTCCTAAATAACTCCATCTTCCTTCCTAAGTCCCCAATGCTTACCGTGCATGGATTCAATACCCCCAGTACTAAATTAACTTGCACTTTAACGACCAAGCCTAAGTCTCCGTCTTTAAGAAACTCCAGATATGGGCCAGAGATCTAATAAGTACTCTACCCTACTATTATCTAGGAACTTTCGACGGGAAAAGTATAATAATAATAACCTATCATGCCTCAAAACGGAGAACTATTAATTCCTTTAAATTCAATATCCGAGCACGACAAGATGTTTTTTCGACTGATTCTCCAGTCGCTATTCTGGTTAATATTTCCACGAAAGGTATGTTCTCAAGAACGAAGCTGCCTAATAGCTCGCTATTCCTGAACCGACGATGAACCTTCAATGTATTTTCAGGAAATCTCACCGACATGAAAAAGAAGACTTGGACATGCTGGAGGAAGCCCATTGTGCCTTCTATAACTCAGTTACTCAAAGAACTCTTCCAACCAAAATATCAGCATTTGGATCCCTGGAAGAGTTTAAAAAATATTTCAATTGGAACAAGATCTACTTAGTCTACCTGGCTGATTTTGAGGCTTATTGTAGGCTTAAAAACCTACCTAATGCCCTCATCACCAGTCAATCAATAGGTTACGACGTGCGTTGGTCCGACCACACAGCTAGAAAAGGAAACTTCCTTTGAGACGATATAGCCAGAGAGATCACATCAGACCACAATCCGTGAATACTTCTCTGTACGGGACAATCTTGTGTGTTGGTATGTAATGAGGAACGGAAAAGAAAAAAGTATATACAAGAATAACAAGGAATATCGGATGGCCGCTCACCGATACTGACCATAACAGAAGCATAAATGTTCGCGCTTCGGTTAGAGCGCCTAAGGACTAGTTCAAAGAAAGAGCATAATCCTGGAATTGGATATGAGAGTCATGAAAATCACTTAACCCGAATTATGCTTTTTCCTCGTGGTAAGTATTGCCTCCTTATGTTGAGATATTCGTCATCAGTATATCAAATGGATGGGCCTGGAAACGGTTAATAAGTAGAAGCCTTCATGGAAGAGAAAATAAGATAGAATTTTGCGGACTCTTTTAAGACAGAGCCAGATTAACACTGCTTTCTCCAAATCCAAATGTCCCAAACAAAATCCACTCTGAGGTCGGCCCATTTCATACTTTAATTCCCCATGATACTATGAACCAAATTGAGGTGGTATTTTATTGTAATCTGTTGAGTTTTTCCAGTAAATACTTACAGTATTCTATATAGTCGTGCGCACTCCCTGGATGGACTGATGTGTATACGTAAGAAGGGTTAGTTTGAACGGCGTAATAACCTAAAAAGGCTTATCAGTTAAACCTTAACCATCGTTAAATCTTAGCCACAAATTCTCGGCAACGCGAGCCCGCCGGGAAGAAAAATAATAGCAAGGGTCGTAAAATTTGTCTACAACAACTGGATTCAGAAATTCCACCAACGAAATAATGTGACCGTTCAGAAGGCTACCGATAAATACTGTAAAACCGACAACGGAAAGGGGTCCGTTCAGAGATCGGGAGAATCGGATGAATCTCTTGATGTGTGATCTATAAGTGAGAAAGGCGAGGACACGAAATGGGTTTATAAGTATTGGGAGTCGTGTAAGCTACTGAACAAGAAAACCGGCCATGTCAACATACCGAGAATGCCGAGCTAGGAACCGTCTCCTCCCATCACCAAATCCCGTAAAATTAACCCGGAAAGTAGTATGTCACCTTTTGTAGAGGTACCCGTACGGCGGGAAATGGAAAAGTGTCTCATAATCTCAAACGCACTTCCACTCCATGAGCAGTGATCCCAGAGAAACGGAGACTCCCTCCTAAGAATAACCCCTTCAAGGTTGCGGGATACCAAAAAGTAATGTTTTAAGATCGCGGAATATATCTCCCCGGAAAAGCCCCAGAAACAATTCGGGTCTAACCAACCCTGAAGAAGCCGCCCCTCCCCCGAGACCGCCGCGCCTATTTCTGGACCCGTGTGAAACCTGTAACGTGTCTCACTATGAAGGTCGTTTGCAAAGGGGGGTTTGCTGGAATGCTCGTCCCCGCCCAATCAGTTAAAAAAACGGACTAGTCCCCCCCAACAGAGTGGTCAAATCTGTGGTAAAAATGGACTTGGATAATGACTTCCGTAAAAGAAACCTGGATGATCCTTACACTATTTAACTTTTATGGGATAACGCTCCAGTGAGTAAAATTTCCTCGCATAACCATTATTCCCTATGCTAGTGAAAGACAATGGTCGTTTGGACTAATTAACCTTGTTGTTCCACGGCCGATATAGAACCTTTGATCGTCTGTGTCAAGCTGGATGATCAGGATGCTCTCCCATTTATATTGGCCTTGTTAGATGTAGTGGGGCTGGAGTAAACTTGATAAGCTCCGAGATTGTCCTTTCCTAGGGAATTCAAAAAGAGCTTTTGGCTTCCGAAAACATAGGAGTAAAGGGCCATCAGTGGTTTTGGAAATAGAGAACGAATTCCTATTGTTCACTGAAGGGGAGATATTCTCACAAGTTTAATATGGTGTTTTTGTAACACCTGTTGGAAGATCTTTTCATAGTACCCCAGAAATACATGGTAGATAACCCATTGAATAACTTGGTAACTGTGCGCACTTAGGGATAAATCACTTATCTACCAGATATGTCCCCAGAAACCAACTGATTCATATATGCAAACAGAAAAAAATTGACTGTGGATGGCCGAAGGCATATCAACCTTAGAGTACCCCAGTCCATTATATAAAGAAGTCACTCTACTGATACAAGGGAAAAACGCGTGTTCGGGTTGGTAGTCAAATACTAATATTAATGATACCGATGTTATCTACGATCACTCATTACATCCGTCTTCTTCGTATTTATTGAAGTGAACTTAAAGAAAAATGATTAAAATTATAAAATCTGGGCAAAACTAAGTTCCTAAACTACAAAAGTCATTTCTAAACCAAATGATTTGGGAAAATGGACATCTTGTATCTAACATTGAACTAAACGGTACGGGATCTGTTCATAGTGCAATTCTTTGGACTTACTAAATGCAACATAGTTCTGGGACTCCAATGGTATCCTGTGGCCCATAATAGGTCAGGAACAAAAAGCTGCTGCAGTTGGGTATAGAGTGCAGCATTTTTTGGCATCCTAGGGTCAATCAGGAGGTAATTTCCGATGTAGTGCGGTGCTGCCCTGTTTGTTTGCCCTAGATGGCAGAAAAGAGACGTTTTCTTCCAAACAAATTCCTTAGTGTTGAAAAATATCGCTCTGCTGCATACTATACTTCGATTTATGTGGCATGGATTTGATTCAAGATTCCCAAAAACTTTTAAGGGAAATAAATACTTCATGATATTTATTGATCATTATTTACAACTCTAAATGGGTTTTCCGGGGGGGGGGGGGGTTGTCTGTAGTTCCCCATTGCCCGGACAAGGTCAGCTTGACCCGTATCTAGGGAAACTGGAAGCAATGACCAAGTTCTCCCTTTCCCTTCCAAAGTTTCCAAATACGTAATATTACCGACTAATGGAACCTGAATTGGTACCTTTTCCGGACAGTATATTCCTAACAAGTGTTACGCAGAAAACACAACAATTAAAACATGTTGAGAATATCTCCACTTCATTCCCTCGAGTAAACGGTGTCTCCTGAGCGATTTTAATCGGAAAGTTTTAAGATTCAATGCTACTGAAAAAAATCGTTTAGAGATTGCGGGGAGCAAAACCGCTACTGGGAGAAGATTGTCTTCCTCTAGGTATTTAATTTTAATAATAATCTATATATATATTGCATTGGACATGTCACCTTCTGATTATTTGTTACAAAAAAGCTCATGCCCCAGTGCACACTTTTCCCCAATATTGGAAAAAAGAGGGCATTTCAGTGGTCAACTTTTATAACGCTTTCAAGGTGGCGTCAAAAAGTAGCTCGTATAAGTAAAAAATTATCGACTGGGCCAGTAATTGCTCTTAAATAAGTTTCCATAATAGGAGTGGGGAAGGGCCATTTAACTGTTTGTTGACGTGAACCCGAAAAGGTAGGGTGTCATATGTCATACAGAGAAATACTATCCCCCCAGTAGAACTCAAAAAAGTCCATTTCTCCCACTTAAGAGAATGGATTGAGAATTCCTGGGTATTTTACGAAAAATAGTCATTTCCCTATGTCATTTTTAGTGTTTATGCATTTTTTTTTTTCGGACGAGGAAAGTTTGTTGGATGGGGAGGATGAAAATTTTCCTGAATCCATCGACCTTGAGTCTGAGACTGATTCACCTAATTCCTTAGAAGGTCAGAGTCCTCGCTGATACCTTATGTTCACTAATTAAGTGATGATTCCCTGGAGGAGGAAGCTGATTTTTAGTGCCTTCTTAAAACTTTTATCCTACTTTCCAAAAGAGTGAGTATATTCAATTGGCAGATTTAACTCACTGTAAATAGAAGAGCCAGACCTGCTTGAGGATCCGTGGAGAAAAACACCACAAAATATGAGTATGGAGGAAGGTTTTTGTTCGCTCCAGTTTGGTCTTCTTCTGACCCTTACCGAACTCCTGTACAAAGTGGGTTAAATTTTTTGCTTCCGAGCCTCTCGTAATTCCTATTTCACCTATCCATTTCTTCAGACGAGTCAAATTCTAACCATTTCTAGTGTTTAACTTCCCTGAGACCCGGAATTCCGATTCCTAGTTTTATCCGAGATAAGATCTTAATAAAATAATTCCCTACTAGTTCTCCTATGAATCATGGTAGTACCCTGGGGGTCAACCTTGCTGAAGATACTTACCGCCTGTTTTAAACGATTATCATGATATGTATTCACATGAAATACCTATATTAGATTTAAAATACCTTCTGTCCTTTCTCTGCAAGGAGTAAACTACATGTAAGAAGACCTTATATGTTTCCCAAGCATCACAGGTTTGGAGAGTCCTAATCTGGAAGCATCTGGGTTGAGTTCTACCGGATCCATCCGTGTCCTTTTTTTTTTTTAATGGAAAGACCTAACTATTCTCCCTCAACGTCCGGGATGGATCCTATGGATCTGTCGTGGAAGAGAGGTTTTTGGTTTGTGGGTGATTTGCCGGTTACGATATGGTCCACAAACAACTTTTGAACTCAGATAGTTCTTAACCAGTTTCTCCAAAGGACTGAATTTTTATTAGGTTTCCAGCCTGCCAAGATAAGTAATTCTTTCAATATATCCCCGTCGCGCATGAATGGTGTTCTTCACCTGTCCTCGGAAACCTAGAATTCCACCTTTTCAGATAGTGGGGAGAGGTGGTTTGGTGAATCCCAACCAAACGTCCAAATTTCGTTGAATAATAGTAATTTGACCGTTTGGTCCACATTGAATTACGAAGGAAATCTGGGGAGGAAATGCAGATTGGATGATCTTCCTCGCACTAGGAGTAGAGGATCAGTTTTCCAGATTTCCCTACCAAGTTGTTTATGTCGATCTACCAAGTGGAGGTATGTACGGAGACGGTCAATCGAAGAATTGAGCGCCAGGTCTTTTTTTTATAACTTTATCTCGGGGTTATAAAATGACAAAATTTTGGTGTTTCCTGAAAAATAGCGGAAAAAGGTACCAATAAAGCCGTGGAGATAGAAAAAGTTGGCTTGCTTCACATCTGTTTTAGAAATGTAAACTTCTGGGTCGTTCCCACGATTACTGACTGAACGTGTAAATTTTAAATTTACTTGGCCAATCAAGACTATAACAGTACTAGTTCTGAATAATTATCCTGAAAATAACAAATGCTAATTCCTTATCTTTTCTTAATCTCTTAAGTAAACTTGCCTTACCTGAAATATTAGTTCTAATAACAATCTTCAAATAACTTATCGAAAGCTGTTTTGAATGTATTGGCTTTTCCTAAGTCGATATAAGCCTGATAAGTCAAACACTTATTAATACTAAGGTGACCGAAAAAACGGCCTCCGGTGTGAAGTTTAAACCCATCGATTCTTGATAAAAAAATTGATCTTTGTGTGTCTGGATTCTTCTTGTAATGGTTGCAAGACTAAAATTTAAACTAAAAACTAAAAAAGTCCCAAAAAGGTCTTGTGTAATAGAATTCCTCACGTTATTTAACCAATGGTTAAATACACATAAGATATAAATATATACTGTCTAGTATATATTTATCGATGCAAATGAATATGATTGTGATGTATAGAGTCATCGAAAACCGCATAACTCACAAACTAAATATATATATATATATAATATATATATAATTATATATATATATTGAGCTGTATATATTTATATGTACCTATTGTACATATATATATCTACTAGTTCTCCGTTCCAACGAACCTGTCATGAATGACAGGTTGTGGGCCGGAGGAGCTTTAAAACTTATTTTACAGATTTGTCCCGGTTTCCTGAAGGAGATACAAGATGTTCTCATGATCAATCAATAACCTGGATGAGTAGCTCTCTCTCTTCAAATTCATAGGACCAAGTGGGGGATTAAATAAGTATAACATGACAAATAAAAGACAATCAGGAAAAGACTTCTAGATTGTTTCTTTTTCGGAAATAGAATATATAATAATGAAAATAAAAATTTCATTATTACTGAGGTGGTGTGTTTTCGATGAACAAAAATGATAATTTTCCAAGCAGCTCTTTTCTGACTAAGGAAAGAATATTATCCTTTATTTTTATTTTAAAATTAAATTTTTAAATTTTCTATAATTAAATTTGTTTTTTTTTATAACTAGTCGATTTCTCAATAATTAATATGTTACTTCTGATCTTACACATCAAAAAGTACAATTGAGAAATAGAGAAGGTAAAAATGAGTTAGTTTTACTCTAATTCATTTTTTCGCTTCGTGATAGTTATTATATAAAAAAAATAATCATTTTAGAATAGGAAAGTTCATGCCTGTCTATTGTAATTTGAAATTCTATCATGACTCAATAACTGCCGGATATTTGATGCTTTTCAGAGTGGATTCGGTTTGGTTCAAGACATCGAGAAACATCTCTGTCGGTTTCCCAGAGTACCCGGACTGGGCGATTTACATATTCATCATACCATTTTTGCTGTGAGCTCTTCTGAAGTTCCAAAGAGGATTGCAATAAAAAAACTGTTCTGTTTCAGGCCGCACCATATATGGGTGCTTACCCGATCATGAAGAAAATCACTGAGGCTACGAAAAGGGTAAATGCCCAATCCAAAGTTTATCAATACATTCCCCCTGGGCCAGATATGTATGTGTCCAACAACGAACACATTAGTCAGGATTGGAACACCAAGTATGCCAGATACCTTATTGATGATCCTTAGCTCTCATCTGGAAAGATGCGGGAGCATGCCATACAGTTATAAATTGTTCATCTCTTATGGAAGAAAAAGGCTAATGGCCGGCTCAAAATACCGTCAGAGGGACCGACATAATGTATGGGTGTCATAAAAACATTGTTAAGGGGAAGTACTTCCTGTTACCCCTCATAGCTATTATTTCAACAAGGGAACCTTTTAACTTAATTCTCCTTTGTTGTCAACAAGGGAACCTTTAACTTACTTCTCCCTTGTTGTTGGATGGTCGACATCCAAAACCGTTTATTCTTAGTATCCCTAATGAATAAATGAGAAAATCTATTTAAAAATTAAAATAAAATCTGTATAAAAATTGTATATAAAATATTTATTATAAATTATTTATAGTTTAGTTAGAGAGTCCTGAGTATCCTTCTCTGCGCGCTGTTTCTATCGATGCCCTTTGCCTCTTCACTCCCGTCTTTCTTCGAACGACGTGGAAAATTGAGGTGGGGGTTTAGATTTAGTGGGGGAGGATATAAGGGGGATATTGATCATGCATCCATGGTGTCAATTGGCAATTCGCTATTTTTATTCTGGTAATGTTTATCCTTGAAAATGTTTTTTATATACAGTCTGGACGTTTGCAACCATTTTTGATCCAGCCTGTATTAATATATCTTATTCATCTTATGGCTGTACTTATGGAAAAATTGACAATATTTTATGATGTTATAATTATTTGTTCTCTTTCTAAGATAACTATTTAATATTTAAACAAAGTAAAAACTAATTAAAAACATAGTCAGACGCATAGATGGTTATATATCCATAGTAGTGCTCACATATCACACCTTGAAGAACTTGAAAAGCATATCTAGCTGGTTTCAAGGTTAGTGATATAACTTACCACATTATTTAAGTTTGTAATTATATTTCTAATAAATAACATGTATTAAGATTCTAGATAGTAAACTTGACATTTTGTTACAGTTTACTGTCTTGCTGTGAAGTCCATTGACATCCATTGTTCCCCATATAAGAGACCCCTATTGAATATACCAGGGTATGTTTCTTAATAGAATAGATATATGTGACTTTCTTTAACTGTCAAATATGCAAATATAAATTATGGTATAAATACCAATTATTGTTTATATTTGACAGGGTTCTATTGCTGGGATTCATCTTGAATCCTTCTTCTAATTCCATTGCTGGGATTCATCCTGAATCCTTCTTATAGTTGGGATTCCTTCCTAAATCCGTCTTTTATGCTGATACTCTTGAGTGAGATTCATTAGTGAATTTTTCTCGGTGCTATTCTGAAGGTTGGACTTCATCCTGAATCTTTCTTCGTGGAGTTGTTTCGGAGTCACGATTCATCTGGATCTTTCTCCCTACCAATTCTAACGTTGGGGTTCGGCCTGAGTCTTTTCTTCTTGGTAGTACTTCAGCAGAGTTGTGATTCATCCGAAATCATACTCCCCACTTGGAACCATTCCCCCAGTCAAATTCAGTTAAGTCATCATATGTTCACAATTGTTGAGTCTGAATTTCTCATTCTCCCTTGATTATATATGCATGAGCAATATTTGGAAGCGTTCGGTTTCCACTCTCGTATCTGATTCCAGAGCTGTCTGTGCTCTTGTACATATTTTACACATTGGATACGTTGAACTTTTCTCCAAGGTGTATTAACTGATTCCATTATTCTATTTATATATCTCATTTTATTCCTATATGTTGGGGTTGGATTTGTGTTACTATTAACTTTTTACAACACAAACATCCCATTATTTAATTTGGATCAATTTTGAGCGAGTTTAGTAAAAATAATACTTTTTACTGTGTGCCAATATCCTTTGATCATTTGTTATTTTATTGACATTATTATTCTTAATCTTCAAGAACCATATCTGAGTAAACTTCTAGAACTTATCTGATTAAACGTCCAATAAAGATCCGGGAAAGATCTATACCCTTATAAACCATTCTCTAGGTAAAAAGCTTAGATTGTTATAAACCTTTTTATATGTTATCTACGTTCACAATCCTCTTCGAATAGTCATTCAAGTCAGCAGGCCTACAGAGTCCTGAAGACTAACTTCCTCCGTTACGGAGATAGCCTAACCTGCTCCGTATTACCCCTGATGGTGTCAGGTGGTTGCTGTGCTGACTAGACATTCCAACCACTATTTTTGAACATCACAAACCTAACATCTACGTAATCTTCTATAAATTGACCTTCGTAATCTTCTATTTCTTCGACTTTGTATCTACAAGAAAGAGCGGAGAGAGGTACCTCACCGTCGGGTACACTTGTTGAGCCCAGCGTACTTCCTCTCCGCCACATATATATATATATATATATATATATATATATATATATATATATATATATGCTCTACTCCTATAATATTTTTTTATATATTTATTTATATATATATATATATATATATATATATATATATATATATATATATATATATACTACTCTGTCCCAAAAGTAAGTTTACTGAATATCCCATGAACGACTGAGTAATGTAGCTCCTCTATGACATAACTCTCACTATACTGCTATATATATATATATATATATATATTTATATTTATATTTTACAGTTTATTGATGACAATGAAGTCTGGAAGAACGAAGGATCCTATCTGGTTAGAATTTGAAGAGCTTGCTTCTTCTCAGAAAAGTGGGAAGAGGGCAAAATGTCTCCAATGTGGAACTGAAATGCAGGGGTTAGTTGATAGGCTGCGAACGCATAAAAAAAATGTAAAAATATACAATATATTTGCCCTGAGGTGGATATTATTCTATGCGAAGGTGAGAAAAGCTAAAAATGTACAGTTAGCGTTAGTAGTCCAGGGACATGAACTAAATAAATAAAGCTTTTAGAAAGCATCACTATTTTAGTTTCGAAAGGTATAATAAGACTTTTCAGTCAGATTCTTACCCTTGCTAATTCTTAAAACTATTTATATATAGTTCAGGTTCCTATTCTCCTGCTGTTAACTGTGCATATATTTCACAATTACCTAAATATTTAATTATTTAATATTCGAAATGTCAACATAAAAATATTTTTTTTATATTTATATTTTTAAATTCTCTAAGAAAGGAAAGATATATATATATATATATATATATATATATATATATATATATATATATATATATATATATATATATATATATATATATATATATATATATATATATACTATATATATATATATATATATATATATATATATATATATATATATATATATATAAGAAAAACGGTTAAACTTTCAAGCTTTAAATACTTGAATGGAGAACTTAACCCAATGCTCCTAGTGCTTTTCAATAGAATCCATTTTGCGAAACGCAGACTTTGTCATTGTTATTCTTTCTCCCGCTCACATACATGTGATACTTTGCTCCATTAAAAAAAAAAAAGTTATTATTGAAAAAATACAATTTATTTTTTCCTTTTGTAGGTGATGATCATTCAGCACTACAGGGAGATGTAGTGGAATTTTCTGTTACAGAACCAGGGCCATCCACCTCTTCCTCTCATCGTTTAACTTCGTCTCCTATTTGTGGAAATTTCTCCCATATTGCCATCACCACTTTCTGCAGAAAAACGTACCCACAGTCGGACACTCTCTTCTGCTTCCTCCGATCTGGAAAATCCTGCTGTTAAAGGTAAAATTAGACGAACTATGGAACATTATGCAATAAGAACCACTAAAGAGGACAAAGAAAAGTTGGACTTTTTATTAGCCCACATGATATATTCAACCAACTCATCTTTCACACTTGTTGAACATAATACTTTTAAAAAGTTTGTGGAAACATTAAGACCAGGTTATACACCTCCGAGTCGAAAAGATCTTGCTGGAAAATTATTGGACAGTGTCTATAAAGTTGAATTGGAAAGATCTATAGACATTCTACAGGGACAGACTGTATGCATGAGCCTTGATGGCTGGAGTAATGTATCCAATGAGCCTATCATTTGTGTATCGGTAACAGCACAATCATCAACTTCAAATGATGTCTATTTGATGGACACAATTGACACCTCAGGACATAGACACACGGCTGAATATCTTGTTGAACTTGCAAAAAAGTCAATATCTGATATAGAAAAAATGTTTAAATGCAAAATTGGTAGCCTCGTTACCGATAATGTTGCCAATGTTAAAAAAATGAGGACGCAATTAATAAAAGAAAACGGTTTATTGAGCTACGGATGTTCAGCACACCTTCTGAACTTATTAGTTAAAGATTTTAAAGTTCACGACATTAAGACGGAAGTAATTAATATTATTAAATACTTCCGCAATAATCATACAGCTTCAGCTGCATATCGTGCTGCTGGAGGTAAAGCTTTGGTTTTACCACAAGATGTACGGTGGAATACATTGACCGACTGCTTTGATGCTTATATAAAAAACTGGCCAACATTACTAGCAGTGTGTGACGGAGAAAATAGTGAATTGGATAATAATGTTATTAAATTGGTGTTGGATAGGCAGTTGAAACACCAAGTCCAAGATTCCCTCAAAATTCTCAAACCCATTTCTCAAGCTCTTGACAAAACTCAAAAAGACTCTTGCAACATTGGTGAAGCAACAGAAATATGGAAAACTTTAGAAGTTAAACTTAATAATGAAATTGGGAATAATGAAGAGTTCATGTCTTGTCTTTCCAAACGATTAGAGGAAGCATTAACACCAGCTCACTATTTAGCTAATATATTACACCCATCATTTAAAGGTAAAATGCTTAATATGATGAAGAACTTAAAGGAATGGAGTGGACACAGGAGTTCTTTCCTAAAACTGTCGCATTAATTATGAAATACAAAGCTTCCGTACCTCCATTTAAACCTTTCTTATTTTCTGAAGAAGCATTACAAGCTGGCCCCCTTGCATGGTGTCTTTTTCAAACACATGTCATGGACACGCATATGAATAATCTAATTACCAAATTATTTACAACAGTTGCGTCATCTGCCGGTTTGGAAAGAGTTTTCTCCTCATTTGGTATTGTACATTCAAAGCTCAGAAATAGGCTTGGAACTGAGAAAGCTGCAAAATTGGTATTTATTTATAAAAACTCTAACAGGAATATTAAGGATTCTGATTATTGGTATATATATATATATATATATATATATATATATATATATATATATATATATATATATATATATATATATATATATATATATATATTTGAATCAATGTACAGGACCCACCGCGGCCACACTGGGCTGAATAATTAACACCATGGGCGGGCCATGGCACATATTTCAAATGTAAAGTTCGATTTCCTGTGGTCCCCCGTGTTACCCCCTGCATATGGGATAAAGCACGTGAAAAGGTAGTTTTTATATATATATATATATATATATATATATATATATATATATATATATATATATATATATATATATATATATATATATATATATATATATATATATATATATAATTGTTATTTTTTCTTCTTTAATAAACATCTTCTAAATTTCATGTTTTTTAGTTCGTTATCATATCGATAAGTTTGGAAATTTAATTAGAGGAAAATTGAAATCTCTGCCAAAAAACAAAAAAACAAATATGAATTCTAATTTTTTCATCAGTCACTGATGCAGATATTATATTTTTTTTTAAATCTCATGAAATATCCGCTTTATTTTTTTTAGTAGTTTTTTATATATGTATATATAAAATAGGACAATATCTTGAGAATTTGCAGAATCAAATCCCAACAACCTGGTCATATTTAACTCAAATTAGTTTTAATGCCAGCAATTTCTTAAAGCTACATTTATAACTGATGAAAGAATTGTATGTACTCGAGGTCACAAGAAGCATCTAAAAAAGAACTTTAAAAGATTTTGGTAGTTTGTATATAGTAACTCGTTATAAAAGGTTCATACATATTTGATAGGATAACTAATTATATCATAGATCTTATTTTAATCTTTCATAATTTTTCGTAATAGAATAATAAAATCAAATATATAAGTACAGTAGTGAATTCTCAGTTACATCAATCCGTTCCAGGACTCTGATGTGAAAGTTAATTGGCAACATTTTCCAATTTAAAGTTTCAACGGATGCTCTGTTCGGTCTCATACTTTGGCAACGAAATATTTTTTTTGACTACGTACCACAAAAAATAAAATTAGGATTAAAAATACGTTTTAATTAAAAAGGTGAATATATTGATATCTCTTAGTTAGATCAGAAACACGAACACCATTGTTTTGTTAGCTTCTTCTTAATGTTCCACAGTAATTGATATGCATCTTGTCAGTTATCACTAGCAACTAATCTATAGATATGAATCTGGTGTGGGGTAGATATCGCTTATGTTCCAATTAATAATCATTGTAGAATATAGGGCATTTTATAGACAACCTGGCCAGAGTCAAGATTACTTTCATTGAAATTGGAAAGTAAAATTGGAAATCATTCAAAAGTAAAATTAAAATATTCATAATGGTGATTTTAATTTCCTAGCATTCTATGGGATTCCGTGATCTGAATACGGACCTTAGGCTAGTTCAGTATTATTAAAATTGTTATACTATTATATAAACTATTATCAGATCGTCCATGAACCCACAAAACACGATGCACTATTGACTTGATATTAACTAACGACCAAATTATGATGGATGAGATTAGAGTTGAGGAGAATAAGATAGTTAGGGACTTAGTTACCATGAATATAATTAGATTTAATCATGAATGTGATATCTGTGCCCAAATTGCAAGCTAATAAGAAAAAAACCCTAGATTCAAATGCGATTTAATCCAAATTTCGAGACATGCTGAGTATAACTTGACTGGGATAAAGAGTTTTAAAGACCAAAAACTGTATAATCATGGGGGAACATTTTAAGAATTTACATTAATAATTCAGCAGTATGTTTTAAGATAAACCCATTTGGGTTAGATAATAGATAAAATTAATGAAAAGCGTAGATGTTTTAAAATATTCAGGGTTATAATAGGAAAATTATTTTTAAAAAATTAATAGAAAAATAGAAACGAACAACCAGTTCACTCTGAAGTCACTAGAGCTATGCTGAAACTGAAATTAGAATTAAAAGAAATATTAACCTGAAGAAATTTTTTTTTAGCTTTATAAAAGTCTTAAACAAAAGGACAATTCGTCCAATTAAAATTGATGAAAATTTAGTTAATTCAGATAAGGAGTTTGGTCAACATTTCAATGCTTATTTTCCTTCAGTGTTTACTAAGGAAAGATTAGATAATGCTAATAGTTCTTGTATGCAGTAACAAATGACTTACAGAATTTGAATTGACGTAAAAAGATATTTAAAACGTTGCTTCTAACCATATGCATCAAGTAAGCATGCAGGCCCTGATGGTAATAATGGTAGAATTTTGAAGGGGGCGTATGTACCAGCATTTACAAAGGCACTGTATTGATTTTTAGCGATCTATAACATTTTGGTTGAAGTACCAGATGACTGAGAAACAGCATATGTTGTGACTATCTGCAGCATATGTTGTGCCCATTTATAAGGAAGATTATAGGCCAGTTAGCTTAACATCTCTGGTTGTAAAGTTCTGGAAAAACTGTGAGATCATATAGAGCACGGTTTTCAGAAAGGGAGTCATGTCACGAGAACCTTTCAGAATCTTTTTGAGATTGATACTGTCTCTCGTTAACGAGGAAAGCAGCTGATATTATATATTTAGACTCATTTAGCAAAGCTTTGTGATAAGTTCCCCACATAAGCTATGCGAAGAAGACTATTCGCAATATTGGTATAGCCAGGTGGATGGTACATGTTGATATAAAGAGTGGTTTGAGGAATAGAAGAACTGTGTTGACATACTAATGGTAATAAGTCCATTATATCAATAGTAGTTGGAAGAGTGTGTCCACAGTTCAGTTGCTGGGGCCACTATTTTATCCTCATTATATACAAATGATTTACATCTGCCGACTTGAAGGCAGAGCTTCTAAGTTGCTGATTGATACCAAAAGTGGCCACCTCACTTAGGAAATAGTTAATAATGATAAAAAGATTCATAAAGATCTTGATATACATTTTATATCGACATATATTTATATAATGTGATTTTATATAGTAAAAAGTTAGGCTTAACATCTAGGTTCCTCAATAAAAGTTTTAACTACGATATGAGTGGGGATTGGGCTAGTACTGGGACCAAGAAAAAGATTTTAGTGTGATTATAAGCAGTAGAAGTAATTTGAAAATAGCTAATCAGTTTGGAAGCTAGGAAAAAGCTAATAAGATGCTGGGCATGACAAGATTGACAAAATGTTTTGTCTCTAGAAAATTGTCATTCCATGTTTTTGTCTCGTCTTTTTTTAGCAAATTAACAGAGTTTGTGTTCTCAATTTGGACCCCTTATTTAAAGAAAGACTTAGGATATGCTGTAGGGAGAGAGTGTAACGTTAGACAACAAGTAATTGATTCGGTTTAAGGTAAGAGCTGATGAGGAGAGGCTGAGGAGATTGGAAATGTTTTTCTGGTAGAAAGGCATTTCTCATGAGAGGGGACATGGTAAACAAAGTCTACAAAAATTGTTTTACATCATTGATAATACGGTAGACCAATAAATTCTATTTTGCATTAAGTAAGAACACGGACAGGAACCAGGGGCCGCATGAACCAGAAAATTAAAGAATGAAAGCATTCTCAGGCAATAGGGTTGGTAAATTTTTGGAATGGTTTGCCACAGAAAGGTTGTTGAGTATTGCAACTGCATTGCAACATTACAGAAAAGGTTGTATTAGGGTATTATGGATGAGTTGGGTATCAATAGTACTAGTTATTTTTGACTAAGCCAAAATTGGCTGGATTTTAGCTACAGTAGTATTGAATGTTCATATCTGCATGTATTGACCATAATGTTGATTTATTAAGTTATTTGGATGGTTGCGTATTTATATGCATTTTTTTTTACTAAGCTAAAATTGGTGGATTTTTAGTTACAGAATTTGACAAGCCCTAGGGTGCTTTGTTGGATTTACATGAATAGTGATGCCCGCCTTGGTGATGATGAAAATTTTGCTTAAATCTCATTTTAAAAATTAAACATAAAAACGAATTCCAACTCTTGCATCCGATTTGCAATATTATTTGTTGCTCCTCTAGTGTTTCCTTTTATGACCAGTTCGTAATTCGGCATAATACATTCAAACGCTTCTTAAATTTAAGAAAAATTAAAGAAATGCATGATGTTGTGATATATGCCTCCCGTTATAAATTTCACTTTTATGGCTAAATCTCATTTAAAAGAAGATAAAACCCTATTCAAACCAAGTAATTTAAAAAAAAAAAAACATTCAAATTTCTTTGGTACCCTTTTCCTTGATGCCATAAGCACATATATTTATTTTGCCAAATGGTTAGTCTAGTCCTGTGTTCACTGCATTTCCAATAGTTTTCTTTTTCTCTTAATCTTCAAAAAATTTATGACAATTTGAATTATTTAGTTGCACTAATGTAACTTACCGCATATCTTCATTGTCACATTGTGCTATTGTGAATAGAGTCGAAGAAACAAAATGGAATTTCGTTGGATCTGGGTTTTGGGTGATGAGAAAGTGGAGTAACACTGATGTCTACTCTCTGACCTGAAGGGAAAGGTAAGTGATGCCATCCACACACATCTTCAATCCTTTCCCCCCTCCCCCCCGAAAAAAAATTCTGGTTAATCTGAAAGATGACAAATGTACATGTACAAACGTTGAAATATATATACTAGTATTTTTCGTTATCATTACTGTAATGAATGGTAAACAAAATAAAATTACACCATATTTTGTCTAGAGCATTTCCCTAATATATTACAACCGAAGAGGAAATGATGGAGAAACAGAATAACAAAATGAAATAGTTTTAATTACAAGGCATTATGGACTTATAAAAAAGTTCTACAACAAAAATAATTAAAAATGAAATTGCACTTCCTTTTCGAATTTGACAATCATTCAAAAAACACCCATAAAAATAATATACAAAATAAAAATTAAATTTCGAAATTTATTACATTTACTATAATATAATACATAATCAGCTGTCCCTTGCTTCCCCATAAATGAGGATAGTGAATCTCAAACATGCATCAGAAATCTGATGCATGCAAGAGCATTTCCTGCGTATAAATAAGTGGTACAAAACCAGCTACTACTGATTTTTTAGTCGCTTCTTAAGTTCTTACAACAAGTAGAACGTACTTTGCAGAAATCTCTCAGATTAAATACTATATATATATATATTAATATACTTTATATAAATTTACAGATATATACTTATATTATATACTTATATCACTATATCATATATTATTTTAGTAATAATACTAATATATATAATAATATTTAATATATTAATATATATATTAATCTAATATATATATATTCATGCGTATATAATATATATATATATATTTGTTGTGTGGGATTAAAAAATAAAACCGTCGTTTTTTTTAAATAAACAAAATAAAACGTTTTATGTTATATAAAAGAAAACACGTTTTTTTTGAACAAAATAAATGAAAATAAATAAGTTCCTAAATTTTTGTTGTTTTTGTTTGTATTTTGTTTTATTTTAATAAAACTTCATCTTATATTTTTCATGTAATATATTAAAGTCTTTTTAGGTTAACTTAGCATTAAAATTACAGATATAATACCAATAATATGATTAAAAGACTGATATATGTCAGCCATATATATAAAGTATAGTTTTAGTAAGTACTTAATAATAGTTATTGTTTAGTGCTCATCTATCACTTCGATAATTACTATTATTTATATATAATTTATTATTATTATATATACTATATATTATAATATGTTTATAAATACTACTTATATTATTATTAGTAATTATTAGATAATATATATATATATATATATACATAATAATATAGTATGCTATATATATATTAAATTAATATAATATTATATATATCATATATATATAATATTATAATATATAATTATTAAATTAATTAATAATATTATAATATTTAAGATATATATTATTAATAATATATAATTATATTATATATAATATATGATATTAAATATATTATATATATATATATCATATATATATAGTTAGCTAATAGTACTTAATATAGTATATATATATATCACATATATATATGTATATATAATTAGTATATATATATATTATTACTAAGATATATATAAGTAATTAATATATATTAGTAATAATATACTATAATATATATTATATACATACTATATAATATATATATAATATAATATATAATATTGCTTACATCTACCTTTTTCATACTACCCAAGACTAAATTTATACAGTTTATTATGTTAGGTGTGACGTACGTAAAAACATAGCATCTAGAAAAGGATAAAAAAGCAGTGTAGAAGAATTATTGACATAAAGATGATTACGAAAAGAAAGCTCCTCCCAGCTATTACCCCCCCTTCTTCTATATTGTCCATTAATTAGTAAGGAACTGTCGTGCTAATCATCTAAAAAATCCCACCCTATAGGCTTCACGGGACTGCGACCATAGTAACTCTTCACGTATGTGTATAAATCGTCTAAGTATGTAAGGGTTCCATCCTTATAACCCAGGTGGCCTCAACAACCATGACCCCCTCACTCTAAAACCCTGCCATTTCTCTTCTTATTATGTCACCCTTTATATTTCGTCGCTCTCTGCCAAAACTCACATTTCCCTTTCAGACATCGTTCGATTTACTGACTCTAACATCAACTTTCTTCGATTTCCCAGTCTACCGGTCTGCTTTACAACACACTTTCGCCACCAACATTAATACTGGCTTAAAAACTCGACTTACTCATTTCATTCCCTTCCACTACATGACCAAAACACATCTCACATCATAATTTACTTTGTATCATCTACTCTCTTCTCTCGTTATACCCCTTCTTTCATCATCCACACAAACTACTTATTAAGTAGTTCATTTCTCTATTACGATGTATTTATTATCAATTTCTTCATCACAATCCTATGGCTGATGCCCCATAAGATTGTCCACTGAAACACATAGTGTGTGTGAGAGCTTATTATAGATCTATACTTATATTCCCAGACCATAGTACTCTAACTACTATATACGAATAGTAACTACATGTTATAACAACATACCGTTCATATAAAGACCCCTCAGCGCATCAATATAATAAGGACTTAAGTTACCCTTTAACATTCACCAACGATTTATTGCACCAGCCACCTTCCTGCCATTCACAATCTTTCCTAACTAAACTCTTGACATCATCCGTTTCCACTTCTCATTCAAACAAACTCACTCTAAATTACATAACGCAGACACTTGTGTCAGTTACTGTATCTCACCATCTAACATTAAGCTTCACACTTAGTGACTAGTCGCATCACTCACAACCATTAACCTAACTCTTATCTACGTTAACTTTTTCAAACCCCTCTTTTACACACCCTGCCAAATCTCTCTACTCAAACTCTCAACTCTTATCTGATTCGCCACACAAAACCAATACATCCGCCATGAATAATAGATTATTAGGCACCCTTCCACTCATCTTCCATACATTCTAACACCCATGTCCGTTCACGTCCCAAACCTTCATTCTTTCAATTAAACCCCATCCGATATTACAAGATTGGATAACCAAGGAGACAAAACACAACCTTGCCTCACTCCGCTGATATATACTATAAAACCAATCACTTTGACACCATTATTCTTACACACGCCTCACTATCGTTATTAACTTACTTTTAATTCCATTCATGAAGCCTATCACCAACTACATATATCCCTATAACAACCTGCCATACACCTTCCATATTAATACACCTATCATTAACCACTGTGCAAATCCATATAAAAACCTAATACAAATCATTCTCCTCTTGCATTTCTCTATCCATTTCTCAATGTAAGATTTTGATCCCACACATCCTCTACTACTACTATAACGCACTTGATCTTGAACCAACTGAATTCATCATCGGCCTAAACTTTGAACATTCACAGCAAAATGATAGGAATTTAATATATTTGTTTATTCGAGCAAAATAGATAATCCTAGAATCGTTCTATCCAGCTTCCCTTCTTACTCCCATATTACCCTTATTATAAACAGGGTACGTGATATTATGCAGCTTCATACCTCCCAATCCTCGTGAAATTAACTCCTAGAGAGATTACCCTCCATTAAACGCTTTTATACATCAACTTCAAATTCCATTAAATCTATGATGTCGTGTGTTTGATCGATTTTCGACCAGTAATTTTTATAACATTCCATACAACGCAAGCTTTACATTCTTCAACTTGATCTCACTCTTTACCCGATTGCCTCACTCCTTGCTAACCCTACCATCCACCTCCTCCTACAAAAAATACACTTATTCTCTTTTTTGAATACAAAAAAAATACACATGGACATAGTCACGTCAACATTTCAGCCAATATTGTCAAAATTTACAAAGTGTTCTTACCCCAGACAACATTCACATTCACACATCCCCGATATTCTGACGACGTTACAAAAACACCATTCCCTAGGTCATTAACTCTTAATGCACTGTGGTTCCCCTTTATTCTAATTCTTAACCTTTCGCGCTTCCTCTCCAGAAAGTCTTCCTATTCCCCTTACTGTCCCCGAAGTTTTTCAAATTTATTTCCTCCTTCCAAGCTCTCGTGATCTCGATTATGGCCCCTGTTCATATTTACCGTCCTCTTATCTATTTTTATCTAAGTGCATTTCTTTTGGCATACTTTTTGTCGTCTTTCCCTTATATAATTCAAGACATAGGATATAAACTTTGTCCACACCCTTTTCATCATATTATTATTGGGAATAAATGAACACTCAACCACAACTTCTTTCTCTATAAGTTTCTTAACGTCTCATGCATCACCTCTCCATATTATCACCACTCACTGAGATAGCATACATGAGTACTTACTCTTAGTGTAAGCAAAACCCAACATATACTTCTTTCTGCACTAAGCTAATCATATTGAATTCAAAGATTATATTACTCTCAGTTTTCCAAGTTCAACACATTTCATTCACTACTCACTTTATCTGCGCGGCGTTACGCTCTCAAAATACTATCTCTTAATATAACCTGTTCTACATATAAGCTTCACTCAACATTAAATTTTAAATCTCCACTTCCTCTGTTTATACACCTACTGCATAATTAATTGATGTAGCTTTTGCTCAGTCCAACTCCACTACTAATTTACATAAACAAACATAATGATCCATAATCCCATTCCTAAACCCTCACTGATTTAACATAAACACATACATCCAACAATACTTCAACATCTTCTTCTATGTAATATAATATGACAAAAATCTAATATCCATACTTTTCACTTCGATACCATCTCACCGCTACACCAACTCTAGTATACTTGAGAATACATTGGACATGTTTGTTTAAGAATAGTAATTTACAATACCCATTAACAAACCATAGAATCTTCCAAACCGCTCACAGAATATTTCAATCACTTTACCTACCATTCTCATTTTCTCCTGACACCCCAAACCACCTGTTACATACCATCATTTTTTTGTGTTTCATATGTATATATACTATATATATCTATAATATATATATATATATTATACTTTATCTTATTAGATTATATTAATACATATAAAAATGTTAGTATATATATATTATATAGCTTTATGATAGAAAAAAGCCTTTTCCCTTAATATATACAGTGTATATATAAAATCAGTCGTGTTAAAATGAGCGTTTATGAGTCTCTCCACAATATTTTGTCAAACCATCTTTAGAATTAGTAATTGGTACTACTGTTAATTGAAAAACTGGATTGCTCTAACGTATACATAAAAAATGAGTAATTCTAATAAAAAAACACAAAGAAAAGAAATACATCTCCTCCTCTCCACCAAAACCCAACGTGTCATTTTATTTTCAAATAAAAAAAAACAAACTATAAAAAAAACACGTTATTATTATTTTCACTAACCATAGCTATACACACTTATATTGTACGTTATATATGATATTATAATATATATATATTATATTTATATTATATTATAAATATATAATAATATATTATAAATAGTATAAGTATTAATATATATATATATAATAATTATATATAAATATTATATTATCATATTATCATATTATCATCACTCTTCTCCCACGACACTGGTATATATATATAACTATGGTAAGGTGATGTAGCACCTATTAGTCACCAGATAACAGAAATAAGTAATGCTGAGATAATATTGACGCAGAGTCGGTATAAAAGAGATAAGCCCAATTCTTGCCGCTCCCTTTGTACCTGCGAATTAGGTTGAGCACCACTGCGCTGTACAGTCTAAGATATTGTAT
>JABUQX010122629.1:12500-15272 GCA_015478945.1 Trachelipus rathkii | reverse complement strand
ATATATATAGCAGTTATATATATATATATATATATATATATATATATATATATATATAATTTCAATACATAAATTATATAAAAGAAATAAATAATTATTTAATTAAAATAACAAAATACATTACAAACATTAAAAAAATAAATAAATACTTATTCAGCACTGCCCATAATTGATGCTATGGTAAAGGAAGCTAAGGATGGCACTGTCGGGGTATCTAACCCTTTCATGCTAAAGAGGGGTCGAAGCGGGGTTTCGTGAGACCTAAATCTCCCCAAAAGTGTTGGCGGACCCGACATTGAAGAGTCACTATCAATATCAATGTCAGTTTTGGTGTAAATATCTTCTTCTTCTTCTTCTTCATCATCGTCATCATAATCTTCAGGCTTATCCATTTGGTTGCTATGGAGACGGGATTCAGAACTTTCGTTGCCAAGGAAATTGTTTTGGGAATTAATTCCACCGTGTGGATGTTCTTCTTCTTCGTCCTCTTCTATAACTGTGTTTTCTCTGAGATCTCCAAAATCGCTCTTGAGACAAAGTAACAATTTTTCATCATTTTGAGAATCGGTTGAAACATTCATCTGGGTAATATATATATACATATTATTGTTGGTTGTTGTTGGTTATTGTTGTTATTATTGCTGTTGGGCTATTGGTTATGTATATATGCTGCTATTGCCATGCGCGTATATGTTATTGTTACAAGAAGAAGCAAAGAGCTAAAGTTGTTATATTATGTTGTTATATATATTATTGGGTTATTAACTGGCACTCTGTTTGATATGACACAATATTACATATTATTATATTATTGCTATTATTATTACATTATATATATGTTATTATATGTTATATATATTGTATATTATATATTGATATTATATTGGTTATTACATACATATTATTATTAGTTGTTTATTGACAGTTGAAAGAGCAGTTATACATACATACATGGCTGGCATGGCTATTAGCTGGTTGGCTAGTTACTGAGCATATTGGCTGCTGCTGATATTGGTTACTATTAGCTACATATAGCTGGTTGCTGGCTATTGCTACATACACATTATTGCTGGCTTTCGAGCAGCATAGCGAAGTTATGCTGATATGACATGCTGAAAGTTATCCATATGCCATTGCTGATATATATATACATTATTATTATTATTATTATTACATATACATATTATTATTATTATTATTATTAAGTTATATATATACATATATATATATATATAATTATTCCTTTGGGATGAGGTAACTAGTACGGAGAAGGTAATAGATAGAGTGAGAAAGTTGAAGAAAGGCATATCCTAAGATAGAGATGAAATTACTGGTGGTATGATCAAAAAGATTGTTGTGCTTTGACTGGATATGGAAGTTGTGTAAGTAACGACGCGTTTGTGGAGGGTATAGTTCCGAAAGATTGGAAGAAATTAGTAATAGTACTCTTATATAAAAGGGTAACAGAGATAACATTAGTGATAAATGGTGTTTGTGGTAGTCTTCTGAATGTTATCAAAATTATGTATGTCGTTAGTGAAGCGTGTGTAAGAATAAATGGAGTTGAAAGTGAATGGTTAGATATTAATAGTGGAGCGGGGCAGGGATGTGGTATTTCTCTTTGGTAATTTAATTTGTATATGGATGGGGTTATGAAAGAATTAGTGGTAGGGGTCGAAGTGGAAGGTGTTAGACTGATGGAAAATGGAAGAGAGTGGATTGTTCCCTGCTTATTGTACGCTGATAAAAAAAATTTTTGTGCGTCAAATCTGAAGAAAGTTTAAGTGGATTGTAGAGGAATTTGCAGGGTGTGTAAAAGGATGAGTTTGAAAGTAAATATAGATAAGAGTAAGGTGATGGCAGTAATTAAGGAGTGTCCGCGATGTGAAATCATGTTGGATGGGGACCAATTGGAGCAAGTATCTCAGTTTAAATATTTAGGCTATGTGTTGGATGAAAAGGAAACGGACAATGCAGTGTAGTAGGAAAGTTGTGAATGGTAGGAAGGTGGCTAGTGCAATTAAATTCTTGGTGATGTAAAGGGACTAAGTCTTGAGTGCGCTAGGGTTTTGCATGAGGGTATGTTGTTACCTGTATTAATGTATAGTAGCGAAACTATGGTCTGGAATAAGTGGTATAGATCTAAGGTTAACAAAATTTTCAGATGGACAATCTTTTGGGCGTGTTAGGTGTGAGAAGAATTGATAAAATGAAGAATGGACGCATTAGGGAGTTGTGTGGTGTGAAGAAAGGTTTAAATGAGAGAATTAACGAAAGTGTATCAAGATAGTTTGATCATGGAAAGGATGGATGATAGTCGATTGGTTAAGCGAATGTATAATGGTGAGTGTACTGGGAATCAACTGGCTGGGAGATCGAAGAAAAAGTGGATTGAGTCGGTAAAGGAATGTCTAAAGGAATGGAATGCGAGCTTGGCAGAGGCGAGAAGAAAGGTACATAATAGGAGTAAATGACGAGGTTTTGTGAGGAGGCATAGTTATGGGTCTGGCCCAGGGGATGAATTCTACATTGACGAGATACCACATTGAGGGTTCGTTGCGGTCTTATGAAGCCCTTTGGTGGATTTTTTAACTGCGACGGGCTCTCACTTAATGACATGAGGAGCTGGTAAGGGGGGGGTTTAATTTCTACTTACGTCATGTTCTTTTACTAACTTTTCTGTTTCCGGTGTATGTTGTGCACCTCACCCCAATCTGGGGAAAGAAGGAAGATAAAGAAAGAAATATATAAATGTATCAGTATATATATATA